>JASAND010001699.1:0-23879 GCA_030248195.1 Trissonchulus latispiculum
ATAATATATAGATATATATACAAAGAATAGGATTACATAGAAAGGAATAAAAGGTAAATTATAAAAGTTGTAAATATAAAATGTGTAGAAGGGTTAGAAAGAAGATGAAAATAAAATTAGTAGATTGTTAAAATAATAGGCAACAGTACTGGGTAACACAAACATAATCTAAGGGTGTTTTTACCCTTTATTGTAAAAATGAGATCAAGAAATTTAGAATTTGTAGAATTTATTCTAGTAAGAATATTCAAAACTTTTTAAAGAAAGAAAAGAAAATCATATAGAAGGATTTTATAAATAAAATTTAACTAAATTAATGGGCCCCAACAGAAAATTATACCTGAAAAGGTTTTAACCGGTTGACATGAATCAGTTCCGGGGTAGCATCAACACGATTTAGTGACAAAATCTCTACATTTGTGGGGGAAACAACTTTTACAACTCGAAAGGGGCCTTCAAACATAGGGAGGTATTTTCTACTGGCACCTTTAGGAATATTTGCTTGGGAAACATCTTTCCAAACTAACATTTCTTCTTTATATTCAATAATTTTGGTCTTTGCGTCATACGTACTTTTGCGTTTTTCAAGAATTTCACGCGTATATTCTTTCAGAACTTGTCGAGAATATTGTAATTTTTCACGTAAATCCTGTACGTATGACGGTGTAAAATTTTGAGTAAGAGGATCAGTTTGAGTGAGAAAATTTTGAGAGTACAGCCTGGGATCCCGTCCAAATAAAAGGTAATAAGGCGATTCTCCGGTTGAGGTATGAGGGGTTGAACGGTAAACGAACAAAACCCATGGGATTAATTCGTCCCACTGTCTAGCAAAGCCTAGAAGAGCTTTTCGTAGTAAATTTTTTAAGGTACCGTTTAAACGTTCGCATGCCCCGTTGGTTTGGGGGTGGTAGGCGGTAGTTCGTACTTTTTTAGTACCCATAAGTTTACACAGTTCTTCCATGAGAGATGAACAAAAGGGGGCACCCCGATCAGTGAGAATTTCTCTAGGAGCCCCATGAACTGCAAAAATGTTTTCAGCGAAATTTTTGGCAATAGTATGAGTTTGTTCATTTTGCATAGGAAAAGCCCACCCCCAACGAGTTAGGAAATCAACAACGACCAAAACTTTAGAATTTCCTGAAGGGGTAGTAGGGGCATGCATAACATCCATTGAAAGTCGCTCAAAAGGAGCCTCCACCGGTGTGAAAAAACGCATCCAAGCCTGTGGTTTTTTAGGCCCAGGATTACAGGCTGCACACACTTGACAAGCATCAATAAATTTATTTACATCCTGTGTTAAAGTTTCCCAAAAATATTTGTTGGCAATCATGCCCTGGGTTCGGTCCCTCCCGTTATGACAACCACCAAATAGAGTATTATGGCATTCATCAAATACGTATTTTCTACAATCTTTAGGTACCACGATTAATTTAAGCGCATCACGACGTCTAAATTTTAATTTCCGGCGTAGTATATCATTTTCAACATAGTAATCAGAAGAAGTTTTACGTATATTATAAGCTTCAACCGGATTTTGAGGGAGAACTTTGTTCTGAAGAAAATTCATCATATTAGCCGTAAAAGGATCAGATTGTAAAGCTTGTTTCCAGATTTCAATACCAGCCTCGGATGCCAGTGGGTCCTCCGGCCCTTCGTACTCCTGAAGATACTTCGTAAGATTGAACTGGGGAGGGATTTTGGGGTGGGGGTACGTATTGAGATAATAAAGGGGTAGGGGTATAATTTGTAGGGTAATACTGTTGTTGATATGTTGCGGGCCCCGGGTATTGAGAAGGGTAAGTGTTTTGTGAATACGTAACGTGGTCAACCCTTTCTGGGGGTGGGCGATTTCTATAATCAGGAGGGGCTTTCGAAGGATAACGTTCCCAACATTTTTCGGATGGGTGGCCCCGCTTTTTGCAGTAACGACAAGGGGCAGAAAATTTTTTCCGTTTTTCCTCCTCCCATTTACTTAAGGCTTCCTGAAGGTGTTGTTCGAACCAATCCTTCATTTCCCGAAAACCTAGACGGGAAGCCGCGACTTCAAGGTTGGACTGTGAGGGAGTGTCAGTAGTTTTTGAGGGCTGGGTTTTTTTGTCGGTGCCCCCCTCTTCGACATAGTAGATTGGCAGGTCATACGAGAGGGTATCACCCTCCATGGGACGGGCCTCCCGAGATTCCAGCCGATCAATTATACGGCGCACGTCTTGCATAGTTGGACGTTGATGCAAATAAAGGGAAGCTAAAGCAGAAGCAAATTTATCGTGAACCCCCGCAAAAAGTTGTTGAACGCATTCTTGTTCGCGCTCTTCTTGTGTGTCCCACAGGTCGAGGGCCATCGCTTGCAATTCTGAAATATAGTGTCGCACGGACTCATTGGGAAGTTGCTTTCGGTGTGCGAAAGCCGAGAGCCGCTCCCGCAGAGAAAGTTGCGGTTTTGGAAATTGGGATTTGATTAGTTCTAAAAATCCTGAATAGGACTCCACGACCTGTGGGCCACAGCGAGAGGCGAAAATTTGAGCTTTCCCCGTTAATTTATTCCAAAGGAGGCGCCCCCACTGCTCCTGAGGCACTGCATGAACTGCCACTGCCGACTCAAATTGGGGTAACCAGTCCTCAAAATATGCATATTTGGGGTCATACCGGGGGACATCCCGTAAAACTTCTAAATAATACCGAAAAAGACCCGTGTCAAATTTTGGAACTGAAATGTCGGTAGCTTCCATAGTAGTAGGAGTTGGGTGTCGCGGACTTTTTGGGATTCCCGGTTTTTTACCCACATTGTTGACTGAATAATTTGAATGGGTACCCACAGATGAGGGAGGCTCCGAAAATTTTGAAGGAGGAGGTGAATTTGAATTTTGTTTGGAAGGTGGAGGGGGAGGTGGTGACTGTTCGCAAGCCTGGTACGGCTGGGCAGGGACCGAAAGAGGTCCCGTGACAAAATCTTGCTGTACTGAGGGCGAACCTCCCGAAGAAGGGTCGCCCCCAGCAGGAGCCAACGCTACACCTTTACCTTCCCTCAGGGAAAGCGCGGGTGTGCGCTGCTCTTGCTGCCGCGGAACTTCAGCCGGTCCTGCAAGGCAATTTTCTGAAACGTAGTCAGTCGCACAAGCATGCAATGCCACCATCTCCGCCATATAATAGGGGTTATTGGGGACCTGTTGTGGTAGACGTGGAGGGACTTGTAATGGGGGCAAATTTTGTTGGGACCCCTCCCACAAATTATTATTATCCAGTTCACGAATTACTGGATTTTCGAAAACTTGTTGCTCCAGACGGTCATAATTAAAATTTACTGGAGTACGTATAAAATATTGACCTTCTGGATATTGGGAAGTTGGGGGCTGGTAGCGTAATTGTGGCAGTTGCTGCTGCATATGGGGCTCCGGGGCTGCCATTTGAATACCTTCGTACAAATGTTGGCCGTAGGACCCCGGATGGACAGGGTAATAGCGTGGATCCCCTTGGTTCAAAAAATTTTGGTTGGCCAATTTTTTTGGGGAGGCCAATGGTGGATTTTGAGATGTAGAAGGGGGAATTTGCAAAGGTGGAGAGGGAGGAGGCTGAGTATGATACAAAGGTGGAGCAGAGGGGCCCCCATGACAAATTGGGGTTTTCTGAATTTGAACATGGGAAGGGGCAATCTGTTGATTTGGTAGCAAATTTCCGTGCTGGTCCCGGGGAAAAACGATCCCACCAGTATGAGAAGGACGGGGCATTTGAGTTGCAGACCCGGTTACATACGTATTTTGGAAATTTTGTGAAGTTTGAAAATTTTGGAAATTTTGAAAATTTTGAGAATTTTGAAAATTTTCCCCAGAATAAACAGGTTGGGGTAAATACGTAGATAGGGGAGGTATGGGGTCCCCTCCAGTTTGGATCAAAACCACAGAATTTTGGCTGCAAGCAGAATCATACACAGATCCTGGTTCGGAATCACCCGAATTAGGGGGAGGTTGGCCACCCGCCACTGGAATTTGAGCAGGTTGAAAAACCCCAGGGTTTTGGGGGGGCGCCCCCCCACCTGCCTGTTCAGAAGAAAAACCCACATTATTTCGGAAATTTGCAGGATTTTGCGGTATTCTTGACTGAGAATACGTATTTAAAGGAGGGACTGGTGATTTCTGGGGGGCTTCCCCCGAGCCCAACAAGGCAGAAACTACTTCTTTAGCTGCCTTGGCAGCGTCAAACCTAGGAGAAATTAAATCGTCAAAATCACGCCGAAAATTTGAATTTTCTGAAAGTGGGGGGGTAGTGGGATTTTCTACCGGCTGAGGAGTGATTTGTGAGGGTGCAGAGACTGGCCCCCCAAGCGTTCTTACCCGGGTCTCCCTCTGATCCTGTGTATAATTCTGCTCTAAATTTTGGGGAGGGACAGCCCTTGTAGATTGGGAGGGACACAAATTTGATAGGTGTAGCTCAGTGGGTCCCCCCCCCCCAAGTATTTTGTAGAGCACCAGAAAAATTAAGATTACTGCTGGAGGTTTTCCCTATGGGCAAAATTTCTCCAGCAGTAAAATTACGTCTGGTGCGAGGGGGGGGGGTAGGAGGGCGGACACCCCCCCGCAAAATTGTAGGTGAGGGGACTGAATTTTGGGGGAGGCGATTTTCCAAATTTTCTGGTTGAGAAAAATCTTGATTTTGGGGTTGGGGGAGTTCCCCCTGTAATTGGTCAGATTCAGAATTTGGGGACGGCGACGAAATTATAACTTGGGGGGGTGCAGATTGAGGAATCTGCAAACTAAAATGAGGTGGATTATTCAAAAAATTCTGGGGAGAATTTACTGAATTTTGGGGGAGATTCTGAGAATTTTGGGGGGAATTTATGGGATTTTTGGGGAGATTTTGAGAATTTTGGTGGAGATTTTGAGAATTTTGGGGGAGATTTGATCCCCCCAACACCTCTACTGAGGTACACCTACGCACATTTACAACATTATCTGACCCCCCAACAGCCCCAAAATTTTGGGGGAGATCGGTAGAATTGTGGGGGGATTCTGGGAATTTTGGGAAAAATTTTGGAAGTTTTGGGGGGGCTTCTGTCCCCCACCTCCCCAACTGACAACCGTGCAGATACGCCCGCACCCCCAGAAATTTGGGGGGAGGTTGAACTCCCCAACTCCATCCCCCCCAAATTTGTAGACCGACGTTTTTGAAAAAATTGTTGGTTTAAAAAACTATCTGAGGTTTCGGGTGCTTGCCCGGTTGGTAATTCGGAAAAAAGTCGGGCAGTGCCGTCCCGCAATTTTTTGAGGTAGCGAGTAAGTCGGGGGGAAGAATCAGACATATTTACTCGGAGTTACGGTCGCCAGTTTGTGGAATTTAGAAATTCTCAGTAAAATAATTTGATTGCAATAAAGATTAGAGGTTCGAGGTTGAGTGTGTAACATGTCTGATAATTCCCTACTTAATCGCTAACCTAATTAAAATAAACGACACAGCCCTAAATTTCACGGATTTACTTTACGAAAACAAGATACTAAACTTCAAACTCGATTTCAAAACAAAACAATATTCCAAATTCGAGCACTTTTACAAAATCCGACTTAAACAATATTAACAAAACTGGGGCAAGCACCACATTGAATTTTATAAAATCCCAACATAAAATAACAAACCGTATATAAGTTCCAACTGGAACGTGGGTGTGACCCCAAAATAATCCCCCAATCGGCACCCAAACTAAGCCGGATAGTTGTAATCACAAAAGTGGCGCCCAAACCGCCGATTGTCACCAAGTTTGAATCTAGACTGAAAGGAATTGCGCTCAAAATGAAAGAGAAGACAAATTAGCTATGTACGGCCTTGGACCGTACACAGCAGAGTAATTTAGATTGATTTGCATAAAGTTAGCACACACTTTTGCATAATTTTGAACGAAATCAAGGAAATATTCTACACATGTTCTGATAATTAGGTTCAATTTCTGATAATTAGGTACATTTTTGATAATTAGGCTCAATTTCTTATAATTAGGATTATGTTCTGATAATTAGGTACAATTTTTGATAATTAGGTTCAATTTCTGATAATTAGGTAAATTTTTGACAATTAGGTACAATTTCTGATAATTAGGTTCAATTTCTGATAATTAGGTACATTTTTGATAATTAGGCTCAATTTCTTATAATTAGGTTAATTTTTTGATAATTAGGTACAATTTCTGATAATTAGGTTCAATTTCTGATAATTAGGTACATTTTTGATAATTAGGCTCAATTTCTTATAATTAGGTAAATTTTTGATAATTAGGTGCAATTTTTGATAATTAGGTACATTTTCGATGATTAGGTGTAATTTCCGATGATTAGGTACATTTTTGATAATTAGGTTCAATTTCTGATAATTAGGTAAATTTTTGATAATTAGGCTCAATTTCTGATAATTAGGCTCAATTTCTTATAATTAGGATCATGTTCTGATAATTAGGTACAATTTTTGATAATTAGGTTCAATTTCTGATAATTAGGTAAATTTTTGATAATTAGGCTCAATTTCTTATAATTAGGTAAATTTTTGATAATTAGGTGCAATTTCTGATAATTAGGTAAATTTTTGATAATTAGGCTCATGTTCTGATAATTAGGTACAATTTTTGATAATTAGGATCATGTTCTGATAATTAGGTACAATTTTTGATAATTAGGTTCAATTTCTGATAATTAGGTAAATTTTTGATAATTAGGCTCAATTTCTGATAATTAGGTACAATTTTTGATAATTAGGTTCAATTTCTGATAATTAGGTAAATTTTTGATAATTAGGCTCAATTTCTGATAATTAGGTTCAATTTCTGATAATTAGGTACATTTTTGATAATTAGGCTCAATTTCTTATAATTAGGTAAATTTTTGATAATTAGGTGCAATTTTTGATAATTAGGTACATTTTCGATAATTAGGTGCAATTTCCGATGATTAGGTACATTTTTGATAATTAGGCTCAATTTCTGATAATTAGGCTCAATTTCTTATAATTAGGATCATGTTCTGATAATTAGGTACAATTTTTGATAATTAGGTTCAATTTCTGATAATTAGGTAAATTTTTGATAATTAGGCTCAATTTCTGATAATTAGGTAAATTTTTGATAATTAGGTACAATTTCTGATAATTAGGATCATGTTCTGATAATTAGGTACAATTTTTGATAATTAGGTTCAATTTCTGATAATTAGGTACATTTTTGATAATTAGGCTCAATTTCTGATAATTAGGTAAATTATTGATAATTAGGTGCAATTTCTTATAATTAGGATCATGTTCTGATAATTAGGTACAATTTTTGATAATTAGGTTCAATTTCTGATAATTAGGTAAATTTTTGATAATTAGGATCATGTTCTGATAATTAGGTACAATTTTTGATAATTAGGTGCAATTTCTTATAATTAGGATCATGTTCTGATAATTAGGTTCAATTTCTGATAATTAGGTACATTTTTGATAATTAGGCTCAATTTCTTATAATTAGGTAAATTTTTGATAATTAGGTGCAATTTTTGATAATTAGGTACATTTTCGATAATTAGGTGCAATTTCCGATGATTAGGTACATTTTTGATAATTAGGCTCAATTTCTGATAATTAGGCTCAATTTCTTATAATTAGGATTATGTTCTGATAATTAGGTACAATTTTTGATAATTAGGTTCAATTTCTGATAATTAGGTAAATTTTTGATAATTAGGCTCAATTTCTGATAATTAGGTAAATTATTGATAATTAGGTGCAATTTCTTATAATTAGGATCATGTTCTGATAATTAGTTTCAATTTTTGATAATTAGGTTCAATTTCCGATAATTAGGTAAATTTTTGATAATTAGGCTCAATTTCTTATAATTAGGTAAATTATTGATAATTAGGTGCAATTTCTTATAATTAGGATCATGTTCTGATAATTAGGTTCAATTTCTGATAATTAGGTACATTTTTGATAATTAGGCTCAATTTCTGATAATTAGGCTCAATTTCTGATAATTAGGTACAATTTTTGATAATTAGGTTCAATTTCTGATAATTAGGTAAATTTTTGACAATTAGGTACAATTTCTGATAATTAGGTTCAATTTCTGATAATTAGGTACATTTTTGATAATTAGGCTCAATTTCTTATAATTAGGTTAATTTTTGATAATTAGGTACAATTTCTGATAATTAGGTTCAATTTCTGATAATTAGGTAGATTTTTGATAATTAGGCTCAATTTCTTATAATTAGGTAAATTTTTGATAATTAGGTGCAATTTTTGATAATTAGGAACGTTTTCGATGATTAGGTGCAATTTCCGATGATTAGGTACATTTTTGATAATTAGGCTCAATTTCTGATAATTAGGCTCAATTTCTTATAATTAGGATTATGTTCTGATAATTAGGTACAATTATTGATAATTAGGTTCAATTTCTGATAATTAGGTAAATTTTTGATAATTAGGCTCAATTTCTGATAATTAGGATCAATTTCTTATAATTAGGATCATGTTATGATAATTAGGTACAATTTTTGATAATTAGGTTCAATTTCTGATAATTGGGTAAATTTTTGATAATTAGGCTCAATTTCTTATAATTAGGTAAATTTTTGATAATTAGGTGCAATTTTTGATAATTAGGTACAGTTTGTTTTGATAATTAGGCTCAATTTCTGATAATTAGGCTCAATTTCTTATAATTAGGATTGAATTGGGACTAAAAAGCTGAAGTGCAAGGCTGAGCAATTTCAGTTTAATCAAGGTCCGTTTTAATCGGTCACTGCTTTCTGTGTCTATGAACGAACTATGATTGGACTAGCATACTCTCAACTAATTGTTCTACTTGCAGTTTTTGTAATTCAGAGCGCAGTAAGTGCCAGTCGAAGATTGATATCATTGGAATTGGGTCCCGACGGAGTGGCGTTCTTGCGCCTGTGTAGTCTGGTTCATTGCTCGCTGAAACCGTGGGAATATTTTCAGCTCATTTCTGGACTGGTCACCAACGATTTACCAGACGAGTGCTGCCAGATTACCAGATTTCGAGTTGCTGATCCACCTGCTGTGAGGGGAAGAAGCTGATTTAACAAATAGCATGAAGATGCTGACCAGCATTGAGCAGGAAAGCTGATCTCCAAAATGGCTAAAACTTTGTTACAGGAGTGAGATACAATTAGTCATTTGACTGATAAGTATTGCTGAAGGTTGAATTGTATTATTGTATTACTATATATATATAATATATATATATATTTTTTTTTTTTTTTTTGTCCCGATATATATATATATATATATATATATATATATATAATATGCATCTATATATATATGCATCTTTCCTGCTTTGTGAGTAACGCGTTCCTCCGCGGCAGCGCCTAGGCTTACCGAGAGCGTGTTAGGCTTAGAATAGAGCGCGCTTTTACAAGTCTAAGCCTAATCCATTTTTAAGCATAAGCTCAGCTTAATTAATTACGCTAATTAGCATTTTCAAAAAAATTTGTTTGCTCACAGAGTAGGTAAACTTCACATATCTATGAGCATGCTAGTAGTATAGCAGGGGCATTTCGACCCCGCAATCCGGGATTGGAATTTTCCCTGCCGCCCCTTTACCGGGTTATGACGTCACTACCCTTTCGCCTTCTTTTACTTGTGTTCTTCAACCTTGTCCCTTCTTTACCACCCCTCTGAGTTCTTCCCCTTGGGACCCGGCGTCGGCCCATTACCGGACTACTACCTACCTAATCTATATACAATACCTACTCTACCTACCTACCTACCTACCTAATCTACGTATATACACTATCTAACCTACCTGACCTAATCTATATACAATACATATATACAGTAACTAACCTAGTCCGGCGCATGCAATATTTTTGTATTTTTGTATTTTTTTAATAATTTTTGACTTAGTTTTGATCTATATTCTGTTCATTTTTTGTTCAAATCATATTTATTTTATTCAACTCCACTAAATTGCCAACTATTTGCATGATTTTTGATGAATTTGTACTAACTAAACTTCTGACATAATTTTCAACTTCAAGGGTTTATATACTCTTCGTGCAGCATCAGGCAATCAGGTTTCATAAAATTTTTAAAGGTGATTTTTCAACGGTCCATAACCTTCTTTATCCTGAGCCGATCTTAATGAAACAAACACCGTTCGATTACTCTCCTCGAGCTCTACACGTCTAGACCCAACACATTTAGTTTCAGCTAAATAAGGATTTTTATAATGTTTGGTGCAGCATCATCCAATCAGGTTTCATAAAATTTTCATAAGGAGTAATATTTGACCGCCTATGACTTTCTAACCTCTTATTCGATTCTTGTTAAATAAAAATAACTTATTTACTTGACTACCTGACTTCTCTACCGAAGTACTCGAAGTCGTCGCGTTGGCCCACCAATCTAGACATGACTTACTTCGAATACTGTAAATCAATAAAAACTGAAATTGTACATACAAACTCATAACAGCATCGACCAAAATCAATAAAACCAGAAGTTGTTCTTTGACCTTGTCAACATTACTCGAACATTACCCCAACATTACTCACAAGGCTCGGTGTATGCTCAGTGTATGCTCGGTGTTGGCTCGGAGTAGGTTTGCAGTGACTCAGAATCAATAAAAGCACAGACAACAAGGACAAAGCGACATCAAGTCTATAAAGCGTATATTGAAACTGAAGCAGAACAGACATGTCTAGTTGTGAATATTACAAACCATACCAGTGTGGCACCTATGGTCAGACGTTCACTAGGGCGTTCAACCTACAACGTCATGTTCAAAACCTTCACAGTGCCCAACCAGAGTATGATGAGTCCGAATCAAAGACAAGTACCGAAAGTTCAGACAGTAGTGACTCGAGTTGTGGAGAGATCTATGAGCCAACTGACATTGGCAAGTTTTGGGATGAGCTTGTCAGGCAGTCTGAGCAAAGGTTCGAAGGTAGAATAACTAGGTTAGCAAATGAATACGTTGCAGACGGCCATGATGATACTGAGGCTGAAATTGAGGCTTACAATGAAGGATCCGAGCTGAACTAAATATAAAAATAAACTTTCACATCCAACGTTGTAAGGGTTCCTCGATGAACCAATAATTGATGAAATTCTGACCAAACAAAAAGAGTATGAGGCAAAGTATTCTAATGAAGAAGCCCTCGGACGTGCCATAGAAAAGAACTCCAATTTTAACACAGTGGTACTACCTGAAAAGACGGTGGACCTATTTGATAAACAGGAAGAGGAAGAATAAGTGGAAAATTACTAGTTAATGAGGAGTAGGCTCGGTGTATGCTTAGTGTATGCTCGGTGTTGGCTCGGAGTAGATTTGGAGTGACTCAGAGTACAAAGGTACGACTGTCGGTAAGTTAAGGCACGGCATGGAAAGTTAACACAAAATTCTGTAAAATAATAAAAAGTATGCTCGGAGTAAGATTGGTTTAAAGCTGAACTTGAGTGGGTTGAATGAAAAGTTAAGAAAGATTAAACACTTAATAATACCAATTTGTACAAACGGTAAATGTAAGTTATATGCCAACCAACTGCTAGCTAACTCAAAATCTATATAAAGGGGTGAAATTTCTGGGGAAGTGTCAGTCTGACTTGTTCTTTTGTCGTGAACGATTGGTTTTTAAAGCTTTCTTGAAAACATGTATTGGTGGTGTTGGTTTAGTGTTCAAGGTAACGACGTGGATATTTGGGACTACAGTGCGCCAAGTTACTTCACCCCGGAAATAGCTATCGATGATGGAAGATCGGCTACTTGTAAATTTAAAGGAACTTTTGTATTACCTTTTTTGGGAGTTTTAGAAGGACCCGATTTGGTAGACCTTCGGATGGTTGACCAGAAACAAATTCCACTTATCGACAGCCTGATGCTCAAACCCTGGGAACCAAGCTTCGTCTCCATCTCTGCTCCCCTTATCCCAACAGTCCTCTTCAGGGCTAACTGTATATCTGATTGAAAATGTGTGCATAAAATATGAATACAAATAACACATAAAAATACATAGAAACCCATAAAAACATCGAATTACAACAGAGTTATATAGGTGAGGTGGATAGTCAAATAGCTTAGGTACGTAGGTAGGTAGAGAAGTCAGGTAGTCAGGTAGTCAAGTAAATAAGTTATTTTTATTTTACAAGAATCGAATAAGAGGTTAGAAAGTCGGCAAAGGAAGCTTAATAAAAATGATTTAAGTATGAAGAACTTATGATTATAGTATATACGTGTGAAAGTCCAAGTCGTATCTGTTCTTCTGTTATTATATGTAATTTAGACAGGGATGGCACTCTCTCAAATAACCAAATTAATCACAGATTACGGGAAGATTAGTTGTCTTAATAACATAAGGTCAGGAGTGCCAATAACATTAAGGAAGAAGTAACTCAAATCAGAATGAATATTAGTCTAACTAAGTATTAAGCGCTAGAAATTCCCAAGTCTTCCTCTTATAAAATGCTGGTGCCTTTTCATAAGGACCCCATTATCCCCATCCTATGATTATCCAATGCTCAGGCGTTAATCACCATAATAAAAGCAAAAACTGTAACATAGGTAAAAAGTATTTTCAATTTCTCTCTAGTAACGAGCAACAACCTTAGTTATTAGCAAGTATTACTCACTGGAAGATGGTTCATTATTTGTGCATAAGTAGCTATTGTTCAGAATTAGTATTGATCAGTAACAATCTTTTGCATAGGTAGTTTTAATTATTGTTAGCGTTATTTTGTCATTTCTGATGTTAGTTAGGTCAAATTAGTAATTATTATGGTTAATTAGTGTTAATTAGGGTTAATTGCTGTTAATTAGGTAATAATTACGTAATGGTCGAAATCTTACATGGAAACATGACTTAGGCTTAATCGGAGGGCAATTCTTCACTGATTCTGAAAATCCAAATTTTAGCTTCCAACTCCAAAAATTGGCTGAGTTATGGTCAAAAATGTTTTTAGTGAAAAGTTTCGCTATTTCGTAATTTCGGTTTCTTTAAAAGGTCTATCATAATCATAATCATAACCTTTGTGTTAAGTCCAAGTCCCATTGTCTGGGAAGCTGTCTGACTTCCAGACACCGTAGTAGTAAGCCCTTACTACTACGGCCATTCATCCCTTCCAACACGTGAGGCTGTCCTCACCTGAACTTTTCGCTGACCTTAGTCCAGCAGAAGAATTGCCTCTCCAAATGAGTGTTAGTATACACTTAATTATCTGTCCCTTTGGTTACGTTTACGTGTAAACCTAAAATTTTATAAAATTCGCCCAAGTTTCGTCTCTGCAATTTATCAAAAAGTTGGGCAGTTGGGGCAATATTTCGCTATTATCATTAATCTGAATCCCCAACTGGCCTTCAAGCCAAAAACAACCTGGAACTTAACATGTAAAAGATAGAAAGCTTCTAAAAGTTTCTAGACACTTCTAGAAGCTTTCCTCCAAAATTAAAGGTTCCGCTTTAATTACCAAACGTCAGCGAGCTGTCGCTCGCTCCCAAATTCTAAATTTCCAGTCAGTGTTCGACTAGGTACGGCCGAGAGCGGCCACTTTAAATGTCCCCTTCCCCTGTGTACTGCTTCTCGTGTCACTAGTGTGACACGGGAAAATAGCAGTACACTCCCCCAAACCACACCCAAAAAATATAGGGACCTCTCTGGCCCTTAGAGAGGAAAGCTGAGCATTTCACCCGAACACTAACAACTTTAGCGGCCGTATGGACCATTTATGTCCGGCCTGGAACTGACTGTCAGGACAAAATCTAGGAATTGATATTGTGGCCCTTTTGGCCAATTTTTATATTATTGTATTTTGGCCTTTTTCTTCATTTTGAGGCCAAAAGGCCAGTCTTCCTTTTATGCAATTTTTGGGCTTTGGACCTCGCCTTTTCAGCATTTTCGGCTTGGAGCCAATTTTACTTTACCTAGCATAATGGCCCGTTTGGCCATGTTTTTGTTGTCTAGCATGTTGGGCTTCCGATCCAATTCCATTTTCTTTATTCTTTAATTTTATTATTATTTTATGATTTCAAAATTATAGGACGGCTCATGTAAACCCCTCCTGTGCGATGGAGATCTTGAGACATGTCCACTTTTTCGTTCTTTTGGTTTCTCTTTCACCAAGCCACGGCCTCGTCGGGCCTAAAATTATGTTTTCGGGGTTGTTTTGGTAGCATTCACGGGATTTTGAGTGGGACCCAACCGCTGAGTTTGAGATAGAGGGCCCCTTTGCTACGGCCCTGAAATTAATAAGTTAGTTAGCAGAAGTGTTCTCCCCATAGCCGGCAACTAGGAGTTGCCGGCCATGAATTTCACAAAAGCACCACATAATTCTAAAAACGCCAGTTTTATATCCTGTTTAATTTCAGCGTTAGGTCGGCTTCATAATTATTAGGTATCTAAATCGTATAGGTTATTTTAAACTAATCCTAAAACCATGAGTCGATATTATTTTTAATCATTTAATTATTATGTTGTTTTCTAGATAAATGACCGGCTTCCTCAGTTTTCGTACTCTTTAATTAATCGTGTATTTAATTTGTTTAATTTAATCTTTTTTGTTAGTAATAATTGACGAGCAATTATTACTCACTGGCTTTCTTCCAATTTTCCTCCAAACTTTCACCAAACTTACAAAGTTTTATTTTTCACAAAATTTCTTTTATAAAAGCAATTCCACAGAATTGCAAAAGCCAAACTCGAGCACAACAAAGCTTAAAGTTGGAAGCCAAATATGCACATAATACTAGGGTTCAGTCAAGTAGTTTATTTTCCTAATAGCTAGATATTTAGTAGAAATATGTATAGTTAATGTATGAATGGGTCCACAAATTTACGTAAGACGGTTATCCGGGTAAACACCTCATGGAGCGTGAGGTTCCAAAATTAACCAATTTGCAGAAATGCCTGATTTGTGTGAATGTTGAATGTTTTGCCTTCTTTGCTTGAAGAATAAATGCTCTGACTGTTTGATCGGCAACTCGCGGAAACTCCCCTTGTGCGATGGGGGTTGTGAGGATTGCCATACCAGTATAAATGATGTCGAGAAAATAGCCCAATTAATGATTTCTGGCTCCAAAATTACATTTCACATTCTTACATTAATAACTATTGTCTAGCAATAATTACTAGTCGAACGGCGTTAGGAATCACCAGTATAATTAATTGGGCTAATCGTTTGCTTGCTAGTAACGTGAACTGCCAAATTGGGACAATCCAGAACGGTACAAACTCAGTGCAGCAGAATATTAATTGTAATCATTGGTCATAGTTTGTGGATTGCACTCTACGTCGAAGCTTGCGTCACAAATCGAAAGTTTAGAGTTTTAATTGGTCCAGAACACTACTAGCATGGATTATCCTAATGTTTAGCAGTATACCAACTCCCATCTGGTGCATGGGACTAACACCGGTAGAATCGTTGCGAAACTTCCATATTAAGCAGGAAAAACAGTATAAAGGGAACTGAATGTTTAAATGCTTGCTAAATGGTTGATGACCTAAAAGAAATAAGGGTAATAGACAGCATGGATGAATGTCCTGTATTGTACCGTTATAATATGCAAATTAGGAGAGTTAGTTTAGCCCAGGGTCACGGGGACCCCGAGAATAGGCTATAACTACCAGGTGGTCCTCGATTCGTCCGCGTAGGTAGTCCTGTGTTTAAGGAGCGGATGAATCGCAAACAGGGACTTCGTGCTGGTCTGTTTCGCAAAATTAAGATACTATTTTAGTATTTTGTACGCCAAACTCAGAAATTGCCTGCCAAGACACGAAGTATGGACCAGCTAAGCTTTGTTTGTTACCAATGTTGTTCTGTCTCTGCATGTATCAATCGGTACAGTTGTGTCATTCGTGCCCTCATCTGTGCGCATTAACAAAACCACCAAATTCGTTCAAGTTTGCGTTTTTCTGCAGAGTGACATAATAACGACTCAAACTTTTTATACCAGCCTTTTGTCGCAAAAAATAGGGGCTCTACGCTAATGGTTTCTTCAAAGTCCAATGTTGTGGAAATCACGTTAAATAGCTGTTCTTGCCCTCACTCGCTCTCACTAACGACGCAACCAATTTCACTCTGGTTGACATTTTTATGAAGAATATCGTAATCTCTATTCAAACTTTCTATGTCACTCCGTTACTTCAAAAGGCAAACGTTTCACGCTAATTAATTCCCACCGAACGCAGTGTTAACGAGACGTAGTTTCACCGATCAAATCATGTGTGTTTAGCAACATCAAGAACTGATTATGGAACTGATTATGGAAGCAGATATTGTGAGTGGCAGTACGTAAGCATTAAAATTAGCATTAAAATACACAAATAATAATTGGTCTATATATTAATGTCAATCAGTAGGTAGGAATTAGGAATCTCACTGAACCATCTTCTAATGAACCCCAGAGAAGCAGTAATTTTAAGAAATGAACGTTTTCGGATTAATGTTAATTTCTTATGCAGGAAACGTGTGCTTTCCTGTTGTCAAAGTACCAAGAGTCCTCATTTCAAGCCTAATTAGAGGTAAACTGAATATCTACGGAAGAATCGAGTTGTATTGGCGATTTTCTGCACCCTGAGACAGAAAATCGCCCAAAATCGATATTCGGATAAATTTTGTTCATATCAAACACGTAACGCGCAACTAATCTTAGTTTAGTCGCCAAACGGCCTAAAATTGCGCCGCTTCGATCGTTTGCACAGAACATTACTCAAAATAAATGAATCTTTAAATTTTGTTTCAAAAAGCCAACTAAAGTGAGTAATAGTTGTTGGGTTTGATTCCCGTGCACGTATCCTGTATTAATGGGTTTTAACCCATTTGATTCAGGTTCACCACGGAAGCGTCCTGCCAAAATTCGTGTCAGTGGAGCCTGATTCTGTGTTCGTTACGAGGATCGATTACTAGGACAGTATAATTTGGATAGCCAAGGATTAGGCTGACAGAGGATTCATTGGAGCATTGATAGACTTTAATGGTTCATTGATTTGAAGGCAGTTCAGAGAATCGGAAGGTGCATTGGAACTGGGAGTTATTGATTGAGAGTTTAAGGCAGAGACATTGCTGGCCCGAACCGAATCATTTGTAGGTTGAACCTAAAGAAGTTAATCTGTTTGCAGAACCTAACTGAACATAATCTGTGCATCCTTTTTGTTGAACTTTTGAAGAATTCAGTTAAAAATGTCTCAAATATCTACCTTAATCCCTTTCTGTTTGGGAGTGGTTGCTCCCCTCCAGTCTCTGGCTTAATCCACTCAACGAACGTGATTCATAGAAGACAGATTCTGCCAAAAGAAGAGAATCATTTAAATTACTGAATTTAATTTATATTATTATATTTCGGGCATCTCCTGGTAACACCCCGCCTAGGCCAACCCCTGTACTTGTACTCTCCACCGTCCGATAGCCGCCTTAGATCTGTGGGGTTCCTTGAGAATCTTTAATACCAGATCTAAGCCCGCTCACCCATTCCCGGAACAGACTTGTATATCACCTTAAACTTATCTAATTATCAGTTAATTGTTTATTAGTTTGATTCTGTGATTAGACGGATAAGGAAGCTAACTTAGCATGCACAACTCGCACGCACGCATAATACCTGACTGTACCCTATAATCAGTACCTGAAGAAGAGGAACCCAGGGTTAGCTTAGAGTGAAGTTTAGGTCCTGTTAGTGGTAGCGAGAAAAGAGGACGAAAGCAAGCATCAGTCGTCGAATTATAATTAATTATTCTTCCCCTAATATTGGTCAATTTAAAGTATTAATTAACAGAAAGAGTTGGCAACCCTGGTACTCTGTACCTTTCATTGTATATTGTTAACTACGTACATTGACCAGTATCTGTCTAGTGTTCCTATTGAACTCTCCTATAGTTATTGTTATTCTTTGATTGTATCAGAAATTGTCACTAACCAATAAATTGTTAAGTATTCACCTAGACTTAGATAGGAACAGTTTTGCTGAACCAGATCCTGTTGTGATCTCACTGCTGAACTAGATCCTGTTGTGATCATTCAAATGACCCCTAACTAAACGAACTCACGACCATTGCCTTAATTAGGTTGGCTATAGGAATCTCTGATTCTGAACACATCACCTTTCAGAGATTCGGTATTTAAGTCTGCTAACTCTCAGTAGACGCGCTGACCTTCCGTTGTAATCTAGCGAGTTTGGCCCCTGGAGGATCAGAAAAGAAATCAGCCTAAGAAAGACAAAGTCAATCTCAATTTTACTCGCTTCATTACACGTATCAATACAAACCCACCCCACAGAGGTCGGACGAAATATCTCCTCATTACACTCTCTCTGTTACAGTTGCAAAGCTCGGGTTGTTCGGGCCATTCGACTGCACTTGCACTTCAAATGGCTAACATACATACGCTCTGATCGTTGTTACGCAAAGGCAGACGGAGAGATGATGAATATCGACTTCTAGGGCTAAGCTAGCCTAGTGTTGGTCTAACCTAATCCTGACCGTCCGCCCTAGGGTAGGTGAATTCTCTTATGCCTCCTAAAAGCAGTCGTTTGGGACAGTTTGATGCTTAACTGCCATTCACGACACGATGCCAGGGGTTACCGCACAGACAAACATGACTTTGAATATGGAACAATTTCCACCCTCGAAAATGAAACACCAGAGCTCCGTATGTGCGCTACCGTCAGGCTCACTGCCTACAGTCCAAGCCTCTATCTCAGCGCGATCCCGCGGCTGAGAACGTGTACAATAGAAAGTTACCACCGAATGCTCAGGCTCAACTAGAGAACTGTCCCACCCTATTAGGCAGAGAATACTGAACTTGAGCCCAGGACACTGATGGAATGACAAACAACTAGTTTTCTGGCTCACTACTATCACCAAAATCGCTAAGGTTTCACTCTTCTTTACCAAAAATAAACTGAACGAGCTCCTAACATATGTATCCTGATGTCGTCGACCCAGCGGTATAGTATCCGACCCAATACAAACCACTAAGCACTAGACTTCGACCCTAATGAACTACATACTTACTATGACAACGATAACCACTACACACAGATCAAATATACGACAATTCCTGCAAGTACTGGTACTAACTTTACTGCCTAATCGTCTAAATCAACTACCAACCAGTCAGCTCCCTACTCTAAAATCTAAGAGAACGTTCTGAGCTGAAACCTAAGAAATTTTTGTTAGGTTAGGTTGCCAAACTGGTTGCCACGTAAACGCATATACCATCACACAAACAGTTCTCTTCTTTTGACTGCTAGTAGATTCAGAGACACACAATGATTCTCTTTTTGGGGGAATCAAGGAGGGGTAGTTGTCTATATTCTCCCTAACCTATGTGTAACTGAAATGTGCACCAGTCCCCCGTCCGGGCTCACTCGTCGAAACTCCGTCAATTAACCGCACCACCAAAAGCCTAATTAATTGACTGAGGTTTCTTGGCTAGATCAACGACTTTAACTAACAGCCAACACAAACTCCAGATCCCGATTATGACAGTCATAATGACTTTATGATTTTGATAAAGAGCAGAAGACTGACTGTAGGCAGGAATATTCCGGGATTCTCACACTGGAACGTAGAGCTGGAAAAACTCGGGAGATAAACTTGGTAACCGGACGGTAGTGCAACAGGGATCCAACGGATCGACAGCAGAAAGACCACAGGAACGTTAACGAAGGAGAGAGAGAGAGAGACAAGAGAAGAGGTCCGACGCAGCGCTAGCTGAACTGAATGAAAAGGGTTACAACACTCTCGCTTTTTACGCGAATTCAGTGATATTAACTGGATTTCAGTGTTTATGGAAAGTTGTGAATTTTGGATTTGAGATGCAGAAAGAAACCGGCTATTTAGCGCTTTGAAATAAAAACTTAGATTCGGTTTATTAACATCACTGTATAAGCAGGAAGCAAATTGGTAATTTGGAAAACTATCATCATTTTTGAACAAATCGAAAGAACATAAAGCACCGAATTATAAAAAATTGAGAAAACTCCTTTGAGAAGAAAAAGCATTTGAAGAAGAGATTTCCAGCGAACCAAATTCCCGTCCAATGACAAGCTCCCTGGGTCCAGGAAAATCCAGCTCATATGAACTGAC
This sequence comes from Trissonchulus latispiculum, assembly GCA_030248195.1. Taxonomy (NCBI): domain Eukaryota; kingdom Metazoa; phylum Nematoda; class Enoplea; order Enoplida; family Ironidae; genus Trissonchulus; species Trissonchulus latispiculum. The sequence goes on from JASAND010001699.1 coordinate 20,061, forward strand.
ATTAGCATATAATTATAAAAGAGACAGCGTAATGTAATCAAATCAAACTAGGGCAGCGAGATAGATTTCAACATGGTTTGTGTCAAATGAGGGGCTTTTCTTTTGTTTTCCTTTTAGGTGTTCTGTAACTCGCAACATCAGTTATAAAATTTTAAAGGGGAATCGATCCGTTCGTCCTAAAGGGTTAATTATGAAATTAAGCTTCTGAAGCCATACACTATTTTAAATTAGCCAACCCTGCAGGAGTAATGCAAATCCCTACATAAGGTCCAGAAGACAAAAAAATTTTTGAAGGATGTATCCTACCTGGAGAGAATGTGACGCCCTTTGCCAAGCGACCATTCTGAAGGGATGTCTGTGACTGCCAAAATCTCACCCTAAAAGCTCTCTAGAATCAAGCAATCATACGCTAGAACTCCCCGTCACACACTGCGAAATTCTGAGAAACGCCTTCCAAATTTCAAATCAGTTTTTGCAATCATCCTGCGATGATTGTTCGCATTGTTTTTGCTGTTTCGTCATTAGCTGTTTTTGGAAAGAGGACTCCGCTGCTTTTCAAGCGGTATTGTACTTCCTTTTGTGGCTGCACCTCTCAGCAGTACCGATAAAGCATTATAGAATACTCTAAGGCTAATTAATTGCAATATTTACCAGCTATTAAGTCCGCGCCGGTGTGGATGGATCATGTCTACTCTTCGAGGACTGCGCTCATTGGTAGTGAATTTTGACCACTCAACGCAGACTTTGTCCAGAGGAAACAGACTTTGTCCAGTGGAACAGACCTTGGGAAATGATTCAAACTTAAGCTTGTTTCGATTGTGCCTGAGTGGCTCAATCGGTAGTACTCAATCAAAACTGTACGCCTACGCTGAAGTTGCAGTGCCTGGACTAGTGGAAAGCCTATGACCTCTTAACTGTGAGGGGCCTTTTGAACCGGATTACCGAAAATTTGACTCCGCTCAATCCACCGTTCCAGTTTTACCCGTTATGGTCAATGTAGGGCAACAGTACATTTCCGCCATGATGAGACCGTCCAGGACATTATTGTTTACGAAAAACCACTCTTGAGGATCGTTCCCAGACCAAAGTTGAAACACGGCAAAAGTTCGTCGCACTAAAGGTACGCAATCCAGAACGAAAAGCTATCAAGATGGAAAACTATTTTGGAAACCGGAACTCCACAGCTGTTAAGAACTGTTCGCACCTGATTAAGGCTTGCAGGAGCGTTAAACCTTGCGTATTAGCTGATTTACCCTTGAGAAAGATTTTTGAGGAAATAAAGTTATCAGAACATGAGAAGGGTCAATTTTTGGGATTGTTAAACGAAAACCGAAACTGCGTTTTGCAGCACAATTTTGACATCGGCAAGTGTACAGTTTTTCAATGGCACATTAACACCGGAGGAGATAAGCCAATCTATGCTACCTGGCACCGACTCTGCGTGCATATCCGACAACCACTTTAAAAGAACTGACCGAGATGTTAAAATATGGATTAATGCATCCCACTACGAGCCCCTGGAACTCGCTTATGACTTATGTGCCCAAGCCCGCAGAAAAAGCTTTCGAAAAAGAAAGAAAGAAAAAGGAAAGCTTATCTGTGTAGGCTTCCAAAAAATCAACAAAGTCAGTGAGCCAGACGTACACCCCATACCTTGAATTGACGATATGATGACCTCCTTGAAAGGTGCAAAGTTCTTTTCGACTTTCGATCTGAGTAAAGTGTTCAATCAGATTGAGCTGGGCGAAGTTTTCACGGCAGTTTGAATATAACGTTCTGCCTTTGGTTTAAAGTACGCACCGGACAACTACCAACGGTGAGTGGAAAGGATTTTGCGCGATTTACAGTGGAAAAGTGTATCATTTACATTGATGATATTTTGATTTTCTCCAAAACGTTTAGTGAGCACCTAGAGATAATGCAAGAAGTTTTGATTGATTACATGCCGCTGACTTGAAAATGAACCCTGAAAATGCCACTTTTCAAAGATTAAATTAAAATTAAAATGAAACAAATTAAGGATGTTGAAACTTTTATGTGTATGCGCCCCTATTGTAACGGATCAAGGTTGCGCATGGTCAACCTTTCCGTTGCTGGCTGCTGCAGCTAAGCTAGCTACCCGCTTGGCTTTGTATAACATCATCAAAAGGGGCTAGGTTAACTTTGCAAGTCACGTAGCTCCTCCAACATGTACGCTGGAATTGGGTGGGTCCCCCCTTGCTATACGGGGAGCTACGTGATTGGGGAAATTCTATCACCAGGGGGCGCTCGTGGGAGGGTTCAACCCAACACTCGCTTCCCCTTCAGTCTTAGTTTTCTACTGTCTGAAACTCTTGCTAATATTTACTCCGACTATACCGTCTATTTCTCTGTAATTGCCTCTCTGTACATTTCTCCCCCAAAGCTCTCCCCAGAGTTTTGTTGGTACGTTGGTTGACCAATTTGCTGTAAGTCTCCTTTTGTGTGATTGTTTTGTATAACTGAGGGCTATTATCTTTATATAATAATTCTTGTCGTTCTTATTCTTTATTAAATTGTTGTTATTAACTTTAATTAGGCTTGAGTCTACTGAGCTCCTGCTAGTTAGGTAATCTGTTCGAGTCCAACATAGTGAGAGTGAAGAGTTATCTCTTCACTTAGGGCAGATTATTTACCCGCTTATCCTCTGGTGAGGCTGTCCCGACCGTATCCTGTGGTCGGTCCGTTATCTATTTGTGCTACGGCCTCCGCATCCGCTGGAATCGGATGTGGTAGCGATGCTTGTACGTAGGATGGTACTAGCCCCCTACACTATTATGCAAAATTCATCAGGGGGTTCGTCCATCTAGCCGCACCGCTGTATTTGCTGAAGACAAAATCGGTTCGATTTGTTTGGAATAATACCCACTAAAAGTCCTTCGAATTCGCTGAAGAAAAGTTTGATTGAGGCACCTGTTTTAGCTCACCCCGATTTAGCTAAGGGATTTGTCCTTCACACGAGCCCTCTGATCGAGGATTAGAAGACTTATTGACACAAGAACAAGACGACGGTAAATGCCCCACTGGCGGCAAATCCGGCCAGAACGGTTATCGGGAGATGACCGGAATTACACAACTCATGACAGCGAATGTCCAGCCATCATTATTATCTTTATCGGGGATGCCGTTCACACTGTTTGCTCATTATTTACCCTTCGCTGGTTAACAGTTACTATTTAATAAATCACGACTCATTCAGGTGCAAGTGACCTTTTCTGATTTTATAATTTCGAAATTTAACATCGAAATAACCCCGAGCCGAGAAATGGAATGGAATTTATCCAGATGGATGGATTGGCAAAATGGATTATCCTGAAACCGGCTTTTTGTCGATATAGCAAGGTGATATCAGAGAAACTGAGGGTGATATCTACAGAAAGTGAAGGAAGCCTTCCACCAGGATGAAGTGACGTCGAATTTGTGGCACACATCAACTCGATAGTCGCTAGGTGTGAACGAGGGCCTACTCGAGAAACAATTACTCCCAGGAGCCTGGCACAGAAAAAGCACCACCAGGGTGAGAACCAAAGTTTTGGGACTTTACAGGCATCAAAATCCAGTGATTTTGCATACCAGAAAGTGTGTCCAGCTCCTCAAAAATAGCCGCGAGTTACCCCCTCGAAAGACAGATAGTGACCAGGAAGACTATCTAGAAGACTTCGATTCGTTAGCAGACGGGTTTCAAGAACTTGACACTGGGGGGTGATTCGAACTCTGAGCCTAAGGAAACGGTTAAACCTGAATTTGTATCAACCGAAACTTCGTACTCGAAAAAGCGTACTTCTATCCAAATGAATGAAA
>JASAND010001701.1:0-59806 GCA_030248195.1 Trissonchulus latispiculum
CCGCGAATATGGGTTGTTCGGCGAAGCTGTGCCCATATTAATTCGCTCACAACCTAGTCCTCTTCTATTTTTGAACCTAGCCCCCATATTAAGCATTTTAAAGACTAGTCCTCTTTTGATTTTACAACCTCACCATCACCCATATTACTTTTTTATGCTCCAGAGGAGCATTTTTATTTCTTGTCCTTCTGTCATTTTAAAGGATCCCTTTCCAGCAATGCGGTATATAATGGATACAAGGAGCTTGAACAGTGCCTTAGGTAGAGCATCAATAGTACCACTGAATTCTCACCTCCGCCCCAAGCTTCGGCCGCTGCAACCTCTGTTTGTGGGTGGTATAAGGATAAAACTTTTTCGCCTCTCCAAACACCACTGGTCTATAGGCCCCATAGACCGTAGTGACCACTGGTCACTTCCCTCCATTTCGGCGATATGCCCATTGAAACGAGCGCAGTCGATTTACTATTAATGCCACCGACCAAAACGCCGAAAAACGCTGTTTTAAGGGGTTTGACCACTGGTCAAGCAAGACCACTGGTAACTTCTTTCGGTTTCGGCAATATGCTCATTGGAACGAGCGTAGTCAAATGCCCTCAACCAAAACGCCGAAAAACGCTGTTTTAGGCCATTCGACCAGTAGTCAATAGGCCCCATAGGCTGTAGTGACCAGTGGTCACTTCCGCCGGTTTCGGCGATATGCCCATTGAAACGAGCGTAGTCGATTTACTATATATGCCACCGACCAAAATGCCGAAAAACATAGTTTTAGGCCGTTTGACCAGTGGTCAATAGACCCCACAGGCTGTAGTGACCAGTGGTCACTTCCGTCGGTTTCGGCGATATGCCCATTGAAACGAGCGTAGTCGATTTACTATATATGCCCTCTACCAAAACGCCGAAAAACGCAGTTTTAGGCCGTTTGACCAGTGGTCAATAGGCCCCATAGGCTGTAGTGACCAGTGGTCACTTCCGTCGGTTTCGGCGATATGACCATTGAAACGAGCGTAGTCGATTTACTATATATGCCACCGACCAAAATGCCGAAAAACATAGTTTTAGGCCGTTTGACCAGTGGTCAATAGACCCCACAGGCTGTAGTGACCAGTGGTCACTTCCGTCGGTTTCGGCAATATGCCCATTGAAACGAGCGTAGTCGATTTACCATAAATGCCCCCTACCAAAACGCCGAAAAACGCAGTTTTAGGCCGTTTGACCAGTGGTCAATAGGCCCCATAGGCTGTAGTGACCAGTGGTCACTTCCGTCGGTTTCGGCCATATGCCCATTGAAACGAGCGTAGTCGATTTACTATAAATGCCCCCAACCAAAACGCCGAAAAACGCAGTTTTAGGCCGTTTGACCAGTGGTCAATAGGCCCCATAGGCTGTAGTGACCAGTGGTCACTTCCGTCGGTTTCGGCCATATGCCCATTGAAACGAGCGTAGTCGATTTACTATAAATGCCCCCAACCAAAACGCCGAAAAACGCAGCTTTAGGCCGTTTGACCAGTGGTCAATAGGCCCCATAGGCTGTAGTGACCAGTGGTCACTTCCGTCGGTTTCGGCGATATGCCCATTGAAACGAGCGTAGTCGATTTACTATATATGCCCCCGACCAAAACGCCGAAAAACGCTGTTTAGAGTGAGTTTTCCCAACTTTGACCCTGGGCGAGGAACCACGGGAGCCATGCTGACCAGTGGTCACTTCGGGCGGTATCGGCAGTATGCTCATCGTTTTCAGCGACCCCGATTTACTATATATGGGCACCACCCCAAGACCGAAAAACGCCATTTTTAGTGACTTTTAGGCCATTTCTAGTAAAAGTGGGACTTAGAAACTTTTCGCCCAAATAGGCCAAAAAAATGCAAAGTTTGGGCCCATCTCCTGAAAGCTAGGGAGCAAAATTAAAAAATCCCCCTCGTTACTTTATGCACCCCTACTGGTAATTTTCAACAAAAGATACTAGACCTCTCCAGCTTCTACCCAGTTCTAGAAAAGTGTGACCAAAATTTGCGAAAAATAGCGAAAGTCCGACTTTGGGACCTTGGCACAGAGCCAAAATTGGCCAGGTGCCAAAATGACCAAAAAAAGGTAGCATGGGGGGATCCTGTCTACCAACATATAATAGTAGTATGGTGCCAAAATGCCCACATCGTTCCAACACTTAGCCGTAAAATGCATTTCCAATAAGCGTTATTCACCGAGAAAAAAAACAAACGCACGGTAACTATCGCCTAGTGCAAAAATTCGAAGTTTCGAATTCGAACCAAAAGTATGGTGGTACTTGTAGTACTACTCGAGTTGTTTACGATGGTAACCTTTTTACCACCGCCGGACCTCTAATTAGCTGGCACCAGGCCAACACGGTCTCCAGGGGGCCGCGCAGACGCCTTTATACCCATATTATGTAGGGGCGCTATCGCGCCCCTACATAATATTTTATTTATTTTATGATCATCCCATATTGAGCTATTAATGAAATGATTTTTGCATTATTAGTATCTTTATTAAAAATTTTTTGGTGTACTCAAATAATACAAACAAGTTAAAGGAGAATTATGATTAAATAGAAATAAAAAGAATAAAAAGAGGGGGAATGGATATGGTTTTTATGAGTGGGGTTGATTTTACAGAGGAACGATAGTATAAATGATAATTACCAGTACAACAAAACGAAAACGGGTGGAATTAATAAAAGAAATTGACTATATTAGTATATATAAATATTAAACTAATTTGTAGTGCAGGAGAATGGGATTGATGGTAAGAATGAAGGATTTCAGGTTAAGGAAATTCAAAGGTTGAGATTCCGTACTCATAAATTTACAGAAGTAATGAATCTTTCGGCCCCAATCCCTTAGATTCATACTTCGGCAAATTTATGAATACACATAAATGTTATTGGGGCGGGTGCCGAAATCCGTCATCAGAGGGATCCAGTAGTCAAGTGCAAATAGAAACATCTGGCTCAGAAACAATAGAAGTTATATACTGGTTGGGCCAAGCCTCAACGAGACCCGGACTTCGGACCAATTATTTCTACTATTTACGTCAGCAATCCATTTATCTGCGAGAGGTATGCATAACTTTATTTAGAAAACGAAATTGGAGAAAGTAATTTTTGGTAATAATTTTGCAAAAGGTATGTTTGATAAAATTTCTTGACTGTGTTAGCCATATAATTATGACAAGCGGGTTGGTTACCGCATATTTATGACACACCGATAAGGTAATAATTGTGACGCAAGCATAAGAAAAAATTAAAAAGCATTATGGATAAGTATAGTGCAGAAAGTGATGTGTAGTGCTTAAACCATTGGAAACAGGCGGGGGTCTGGGGGCGGTAGCCCCCAGTTAAAAGCTAGAGCTTTTTTAAGACTTAAAAACTTGAAAACTATTTTTTCAGAGCACTTTTTGTAAAAATTTTCGAAAATTTGGCTGTGTATTTTGTTGTGTAAATTAGTTTTTCACTGTGTAAATTTATTTCTTTGTGTAAATACACAGTATTTTACACAAAAAACCCTGCTCGTAAAATTTTTCGACACGTTTGGGCGACAGCAAACGTGCTGCAAAAGTGGTCTAAAAACTGCAAGTTTTTACTGTGTATTGAACTAAAAATATTTTGCGCCTGCAGTTCATGTCTGCATCAATTTTTTCAAATTTTTCGAGCCTGCAACGCTCATCAACCCTAATTTTTACAGTTTCGAGCTTGCTGCGGTTTTTCAGTTTAGCTTATTGCCAGCACAATTCACATTTTTATGCCAAGAATCTTAAGCAATTATATACAACAATGTACGTATATTGTGCTGCAATGATACGGCGAAACAGCATTTTCTGTCGTAATTTTCTATAAAATCAGGTCAAATCAGGAGGCATGGGCGGAGCCGAATTTTGAGTGAAGAAAGTTAAAGGATTTTTTGAAATCGTGAAAATTCCCGTATACAGCGTATTGTAAACTGCAAAACAACTATATACAGTCACTCAGTGCTGGGATGATCAGCATGAAGTAAATATTTCAATGACGAAGTTACAGTGTACTAAAATGAAAATTTAGAAAATTGGGACTGTGTCCACCTTGTGACAAGATCATTTTATTTGTGTCCAGAAACTGTGAAAACTCTTCGCTTTTTAGACGAGACTTCTTTACTAAGCGACAAATAGACAATCTAAGACAACAACTACGGATACATGAGGCATTGCGAAGAGCTTCAAAGTGAGCCATTAAGTATATATTACTCTAGCCCTTACAGCTGATGAAATTAAACTAAATCGCGACAGCCAAATAAATCATGAAAATCCAATGCGTTGAAAACCTCACCCCGATGTCTTTTGCTGGTAGTTTGCCAGAACAATGTTGGCTGCTCCATTCGAAAGAACGGGCTGTGTTTAAGGTGGTAATTCCTTTTGGAGACATCAAATTTGAACCGTTATTGCACACTCATTACTTGGAGTTAAGAAGCCATTTTTATATCAAAGTGTAGCTTAACATTTTCCCTTTTTAACGAATACAATGAAACTACTTTTGATTTGAGAAAAGTTTTTAACGGATTCTTGAAGAAGTGCATTTTTTCAGATTTTTCGCAGACTGAAGTATGCAAATGTTTTCGTGAGACTTGGGTTACATCGTTCGATACCGCTATCAAATAGTTGAAGACCCTTTTTAATTATTGTGAAAACGCTCTTCTTTATGGAGGAATTAGTTAAAACGTATGCGCAACCTAGATTTTGCCTACTTTTATCAACTTTGATTTTGATTAATTAATTTTGATTTTGATTTGATAATTTAAATAAAATTTAATTAGCGCCAACGGCGCAAAACTAGTGCTCTTCTTCTTGCTCTGTTTTGCAGAAAATAATTTTTTGCCTCCGGATCCTGACGGGGCATGCGGCCGCATGCCCCGCATGCCCTCTGGCTGCGCCCCTGATATATACGTATATATATTTCAACCATGCAAAAACATTTGCATTTTAATCAGAAAACTCCAATAACAAAGTAATTATACCGAGATATAATAACAAGCTATGGAATTAAAAGCCGATGTTCTAAACAAGTCCAATTTTGTATATAGCTGATGTTACCTAAGTTCACAGCCAGATTAGATTTTACAATACGGAATTTGTACAAGAACAGTAATTTTCAGAAAAATTTTAATTTTTTCTGAAATACATTTATACATAGAAAATAAAAGTAAAGTAAAATGATAATAGATATCTTTTGTTTTCTAAAAATGTAAATGGCATCATTATATTTTATTTTGCGTTTTGAAAATGCTGCAACTTTTCCTAGAGCTCTAGTAAAGTTAAATGAACTTTTTGATATTGACTAGAAATTATCAGACAAGCCAGATAAAAACTAAGCATGTTTTTGACTTATTTTGCCGAAAGCTGTAAGAGCAGTTTCTGGTGCTCGCAAAAATTTCGTGGAATCAGTTTCTGTCTACTTATTTAGCTTAATTGAAAATTCAGCTTAACTATATATAATTAAGAAATTAAATTTTATTTGCCAGTAAATCTGCTTTAAAAGTCAACTTGCATTCGATTAAATGATTCATCGAAATTCGTATATATATATATATATAATGTAAAATACGATCGAATAATATAAATATAGCATATTCATACCGTGTATAAATAATTTTAAATTTTAGTTTTAAAGCTATGTAGTAAAGTTTAACTATGCTATAAGACAAAAATCTCTTAATAAATAGCAAATTTCATGTTCGTGCATTGAAATAACTATATAAAATATATATAATTCAAACGTTATTACAATGTTCTAGTAACTACAAAAAAGCAAAAAATTCTGCAAAAATTGTCCAAAACGTCAGAAAAAATTTTCGATTTTTGTAGTGTTAAAGAGCTGGTTCCGGTTCCGGTTCTGGCTTTTTAAAGCCGGTTCCGGTTCTGGCTTTTTAAAGCCAGTTCCGGTTCCGGTTTTTTGGAGTTCCGGTCGATCCCTAGTATCTATATATATATACTTTAAATTATTAGGTAGGGGCCTGGCATTCTTTTAGTGGTGGGGGCGCCCCCCCCCTTTTCGGTTCGCAATTCCACTTTTTCCGAACCCTGACTTTTCGGCAAGCCCCCACCCACTTTTTTGGGGGTCGCCCAAAAGTGTCCAAAAATTATGTTTTTGAGGTCACATTTTCAACAGCTTTCTCAATTTTTAGCTAATTATATATATAATAGACTTCATTTTAAGCTTAAAAACAGCGGTTTTTTGCGTTGTTACCTTCAAAAAGCCGGAATTTTCTCTCAAAATTTAGGTATATATATTTATACTTTTCGGAAGTATCCTCCCTAGGGACGGGCATAGGTGTACATATATAACGGGGATTTGGGTTGGAACGCCCTTCCCCCTCCCCCGGAATTTTGGGGAGCCCCCTTTTTAGACCCCCCCACGACGCTCCCCAAACCTCCCCCAAAAATTTTTTCTATTTTTATGCCAAGAATCGCAGAATCGCATTTTCAACCATTGCTGATGCCGAAAAAACATGAATGTTTAGTCAGTATAGTCAGTTGTTCCGCGAAGCTGGTCCATATTAGTGCGCCTTAAACCTAGTCCTCTTGTCATTTACAACCTGCCCCCTCACATATTAACGTTTTAAAACCTAGTCCTATGTCCGCTTAAAACCCAATGTCACCCATATTGCATTTTTCATGCTCCATCGGAGCATTTTTATTCTTGTCCTATTTCATTTTTAAGGTTCTCAGTAAACTTTAGGCAAAGTGTTAAAGCTGTGTGAAAGAAACTTTAAAAATTCCCTCAGTAATCAACCGAACCCATAGAAGAAAGAAGTTTGAAAAGTACCATTTTCTCCGTTTTCCTCGATTTTGGAAAAAATGAACTTTGAAAAAATCGACTTTCTCTTACTTACTCTTCTTTCTCTCTTTGAAAGTGGGGTTTTTTCTCTGTATTCAGCATGATTTTTGTCAATTTTGTGTTAACTCGATTTTTCGAACGGCTCATAGGAAAAAATTTTCTATACTATTTTTTGAATATCTAGGCAATGGTACTTAGCAAGTTTATGGTTTTTTTTCCGAATTTCGATCTGGGTCGATTTTTATAGATGTTCAAAAATGGAAAAAAATAGCGTTTTTGGACACCTTCAAGCTGAAAAAGTCCGAAATTTTTAAAATAGTCTAAAAACGGGCAAAAACAGCGTTTTTCGGCCTTGGGGTGGTACTCACATATAGTAAATCGGTGTCGCTGAACACGATGAGCATAGTGCCGACACCGTATCTCGCCTGGTTCATCTGGTTCAACTGGTTCAAAGTTGAACCAGTTCCTGGTTCAAGCTACTGGAGATAGCTAGAAGGCTGAAATTTTGCATACAAAGGTTATTGGGCATGGGGAATTCACTGGTGGTGTTACTTTGGTGATCCGGCCCATGGCTGGCCAGATCTGGTTCAACTGGTTCAAAGGTAGTGGCGGCCCCGGTGCATCTCTAGTTGCAACATATCTGTAGCTAGCAATAGGCCGTGCTGTACTTCAGCAGCACGCTACTGCTGCGCAACCAGATGCAAATTACACTGTCAATGGAAGAAACATAGAAGAAGAAGAAGTTTACTCAAGAATGGAAAAAAATAAGCAGAAAAGAAACGGAATGCATAATAAGTATAGAAACTAAATAACATATATACGTATATAGCAGTTAGTGTAGCATAAATGACGAAAGGAAACAAACAAACTAAATAAATTCAAGTCTTGAGACGGACGAGGAGGATCAATCGTGATCACCTAACCCTCGCCCCCTGAGAAAACTTGTTAAATCTAAATTGGCCAGACGATCATTAAATACACTGAGACTTTTTGCTTCGACTACGTTTTTCGGTAGAGTATTCCAAGCTCTTATAATCCTATGAATGAACAAATTTTGCAAGAAAGTTCTGCCTGTATTAGGAGGCAGCATTAAGCGTAGACTGTGGCTCCGTGTAGGTGCTGGCGGTGCGAAACAAAATAAGTCGTCAAAATTTAAATCCACCTTTTTGTGGATAATCTTATATAACAAATTTAGGTCAAAGAGAATTCTTCGATGTTCTAACGGCTGAACACCTAGATCGCGTAACCTCGACATGTAAGGCAGATTTCTTAAACACGGAATACGCTTTGTAAATTTTCTTTGAACATTTTCAATTAGGTCGATGTCTTTCAGTAAATAAGGTGACCAGATTTCCGTGCCACATTCGACGATGGGTCTAACGTAAGTTGTAAACATCTTTAAAAGAAAAGATTTCGTTCTGGTTTTAAACGCTCGAAAAATGAGAGACTGTACAGCCATTGCCTTGCGATAAACTTTTGTACAGTGCTCACTAAATTTAAAGTTGCCACTAATACTAAAACCAGTAGCGTAGATACAAAAAATTTTCAGGGGGGGCGGTTTGGACCGAAGTCTGGGGTAAAATTTATTTTTTCGCTCAACAACTGTATGAACACTATGTACAAAATTTTTATAAGGTTCTAAGCCTAAATCTATTGTAGCCGAAAGCGCCTTTCTAAAACCCAAAAAGGGGGGGGTCTGGGGGGGCGGAGCCCCCCAGAAGTTGAGAAAATTTTTCAATTTTGCCATTAAAGCGCTATTGAAACATTGCATTCTTTGCATTGTATATTATCAATTCCCAAACCAAATTTTGTAGTTTAATTTGCTATATATTTTCCACTTCTAAAGTCTCGTACGAAAACTCAGACTGGATGCTCCCATTATGAACAGGGTAGATATTCCAAGCTAGGCAGCACATATCCAGTATCCACCATTTAAGACAATCATGTTTGTTTATGAAAGTACAAAGCTGGCAAAGCAAACTATAGTAAAGCAAACTATTTAGTATATAAAGTTTTAATTATATATAATATATGCTAATAATGAAGGCGCGCCGCAGGCGCGAAAATTTTTCAATAAAGCATAAATGCACTAATTTTTGGGGTATTTTAACACAATTTCTTTGTGTTTATGATAAATTTAAACGCCCGCGCTTAGCGCGGGCTCAAATTTTTTCCTCTGGCCAATTTTTTTCAGGGGGGCAAAACCATTTCGGGGGGGCGCCCCCCCCCCCCCGCCCCCGCCGTATCTACGCTAGTGACTAAAACCAAGGTCATTAAACGAAGTTTCCACGGGAAGTGCTTCGTTATTTATAGTATAAACCGGGGGAACTGAGTGGTTTCCAAAAACACAAACAGAACACTTTTTAATGGCAAGATTTAGTTGCCATTTAGAAGACCACTCGTACACGCGGGTCAAATCATCTTGCAAATCAAGACTAAAGGGAGATTTTCTGTCGACTCCTACGTATAGTCAAGCGGGAAAAAACCCACTTTTCAGATTTTTGGCCAGAACTTTTTAATGGTTTGACATATCGAAATGCTGATTATACAGGTAGCTAATTTTTTAAAATTGTTTATTTTCGGCAGTTTAAGCATCCTATAGTGTAGAAAACGTGTGTTTCTTGTATTTAGAGCCAAACTAGACCCATTTTAAGGCAAAAATAAGCATTTTTGGTCAAAATTGAAATTTTGGCTTGAAATGGCACCGTGTCCGATTTAGACCCCCTGGACCACCCATAGCAGTACGAACCCAGGTAAAACCTATACCAATTTAATCTATAGGCTCTTGGTTTGACCTTTCCGGTCAATGGTTAGAAAAAAAATTAATTTTGAAAAGTGGGTTTTTCCCAGCCGTGGGTTTTTTTCCCGCCAACTCCAGGTCACCCCCAGGTCGCACCGGAGGGGTCAGAGCAGTGTGACATATATCATCATGAAGCGCAACAGATGCCCTACAGGTACATATAATCCGCTTTGGTCTAAGTCTTTCCAGTAGTTCAGGGTGGCCCGGCAAAGTTTGCCAAATTTCGGCACTTGGTCGGACCAAAATTTCCAAAAATTTCAAAGTCCCAAAGAATTAGCAGGGAAGCAGTGGGAGCAACCATAATACACCCTCCAGGGTTATTTTGGATGCTCTTCAAGATAGGCTATTAAAATCCTAGATAGCTCATACCGGTAAGCCCACACTGGGGGTGGGTTTTTTCCCGCATTGGCGAGTGGGTTTTTTCCCGCCTGACTATACAGTTTCACGTCGTCAGCGTATATGACAATTTTGCTATACTTGATGCATTTAACCAGATCATTGATAAAAATAAGAAAAAGAACAGGACCTAGTACTGTACCTTGTGGTACCCCGCTAGTGACATTTGCCCGATCCGATCTACAGTTACTGATTTGAACAAACTGAGTTCTATTAACTAGAAACGCTTCTATCCATTTGAGGAGTTTTCCTTTAATGCCGTATTTTTGGCTTTTTCATAGACCATAGACTGGCTTTTTCCTACAGGGGGGGGGGGGTGGGGGGCCCCCAGAAATTCGGTCCCCCCAGACGCGGGTCGCGCCCTCCCCCCCCCCCCCGCCTTGCCGTGGTGGAGCAGCTTACGGACCCCCCATGTCCCACCAAATGGTTCCTATTCGGGCTACCCCTCGGAGGCCCGCCCACCCGACCCAGGGTCCCTCTTCCGGGACAGCCTTTACAGCCAAGCGTGTTTTTCCTAGCCGGGCGGGGTAAACCAACCTACTTCGCCCGGCTGCTCCTGGAGGCTGGTGATGTTGAACCAAATCCTGGCCCCCGCTGGCCATGTGCAGTCTGTGGCCTACCGGTGACCCGGCAAACCTCCATCCAGTGCACTTCTTGCCGTCGCTGGGTCCATGAAGGGAAATGCAGTGGTATCACCCCCGGGAACTTCAGGAAAGGGCTATCTGAACAATTCATCAGATCATTCTGCTGCAGTGGCTGTAGCAGACCTCCCACCCCTCTGTCGGGTACTCGACGATCAGCTCTCCCTGACCTTGCCTGACCCGGAATCCGAAACGGCGCATTCCCTAATGCGCGCCATCACGAAGTCAATCACCGAAGCCCCAGAACAGCTATTCCTAAATTCCGCAGGAAGGAGGCTAAGGCCTGGTGGAATCCAGAACTGACTGCCCAGGCAAGGAAGTGCCGGGAGCTGCGGAAGGACGCCAGATCCAGCGATAATGCTAAGCGGAGGTGGACAGAGGAAACAAAACGGCTCCCGTTAATGATGACCACTGCGAAAAGAGAAGAATGGAGAAACTATGCATCTGGCCTGAGCCTAAGATCGGACCCAGCTAAGGTCATGAGAACAATCAAAGCCATCGACGGGAAAGCCAATTGCCACTCCAGCGGAGCCATCAGGAAAGGGGACAAGCTTCTGTACACGGACTATGCCATTATGCCAAGGCCTCTGCATTTGCTTCGGAATACGCATCTGTCAGCCGGCTGAAAGCCGGCAGGGACAACGTAATTCCGAAGAAACGCAACCGAGAGGAAATGCGAAGGCAATGCGACTGCACGCCTACTTCAGCAACTCTTTGCAGCCCTTTTGGCATGTCCGAACTCGGTGCCACCATCAGCAACCTCAAAATGAAGAAAGCGCCTGGTCTTGATGGAATCTGCAATGAATGCTTAAGAAGGCAACTCCTGGGCTCAAAGATGCTCTTCTGAGACTCTGAAACAGGTCCTGGAAGTACGGTGAAATCCCCAGTCCGCCCTGGAATACTGTTCCGGAATCTGGGGCATTTCGGCTGCCCCAACTCACCTCCAGTCGGCTGAAAAGTTCCAGAATAAGGCGTGTAGAATTATTTCTGGCTGCCATAGCTCGTCCCCTATCGAAGCTCTACAGATGGAGACCGGTGTCCAACCCTTCCAACTCAGATCCCAATACCTGGCCTCCAAAATGTACGAGAAGAGCCTGCGGCTACCTGAAGATAGCCTCCGGCGATCAACAGTGGCTCGACCCAGCACCAGGCACAGAATCCTGAAAACCCAGCCTAGTTGGAGGTCCAAAACCGCTAAAATTGTGGATGAAACTCCTCTCGCGGGGTGGTCACGCGAGCCAGTCAGCCTACTCCCACCATTTGCTCCCTGGCACCAGCAAGCAACTTTGGAAGCCGACACATCAATTGCTACCTCGTTCAGAAATCTCTCCCCTCCTGAAAAGAGAACCACTGCAGAACCTCCGCAACCAACTGCCCGCTGACTACATCATATGGACTGTCGGATCCGCTAAAAGCGGAACTGAACGAGGAGGCAGCGACGTCTATGTTGTGGAAACCTTCACCGAGCGTAGAAGGCACCTCGCCTTCCCTGCTGGAATTGTCTGTTCCAGCTATAGAGCGGAGCTCATTGCCATCAAAAAGGCCCTAGACTGGGTCCTAAGATATGGAAAGCTGCACCGAACTAATTTGATCCGGATCTGTACGGATTCACTATCGGCGGTGCAGAAACTGTCTGGAGGACCTGCTCTGCCATGTACGTATCTGGAAACTGCCGTCTGGAATCATCTATGTAGATAGTCTTAACAGGAGAGACAGCGGCTAGCCTCATCTGGATTCCCAGTCACTGTGGAATTTCCGGAAATGAAATGGCCGACAGACTAGCGAGAAGTGGAGGGAAGATGGTTCAAGACGATGTTGCAATTGATTATCCTACAGCGTCAGCCGTGCTCAGGCGACACTTTACCCAAAAATGGCACAGTGGCATTTCCCATGACCGAACAAGTTCTATCTTTGGTGACAGAGGCCATGTCCCACCGTCCAACGAAGCCGGGCTGTCAAGACGTGACAGAATCATCCTGTCCCAGCTGCAAACCGGAAAAAGCCTACGTTTAGCCCAATATCGGAATGAAATCTACCCCACTACTGCATACCCCTCCGACCTGTGCCCAGACTGCTCCCAGGAGACCGAAACCTTAGACCACCTTATCCTCTCCTGCCCAGCTAAGGAGTCTGCGCGGACGGGACATTTTGACTGTTCTCTTGGCTTGGCTGTCTTTTGGGAGGCCCCTTCGGGTGTTATGGGTTTCCTGAAGGGTACTGGGCGGTTAGACTAACTGCTCAGCTGTATGGATCCGCTCCGCCTGGCCCTAATGATGATGATAATGATTCCAACGATACCAAATTCGTATAGTTTTGTTGAGTATTTAGCTATTTAGCTGGCACGGTGCTCGAACGGGTCTCTAAGGGCCGCCCTGAGCCTTTTACACCCATATTATAGGGGGAGCGCTATCGCGCCCCCTATAATACTCCTATGCAAAGGACTAGCTAAATTTTCCTTACTGGTTTCCAGAAATAAGCTTAGCAGAATTTGGAATTTCTTAGGTTTTGAAAGTGTTTTGAGGGGTCCACTTTGAAACAGTATCAGAATATTCTGGTTTGGCCTGTACCAACCTTAGGACATTGTTTTACAGTAAAAAAGATCGCTCTTTCATTAGCGCTCTCTATCTGTCACCTTAAATTCTTTGGGACGGCCTGTTTTCCCCATTTTCGAATTTGTTTTCCCCGCTGTGACTATATTGTTAATTTTAGGTGGCTTTGGTGTTGATTTTTCCGCTCCAGGAGATGTGGAAAACATTTCGGCTAAGGTGGATCTTGTTGGAAAGAGAATTCTTGCCCATGGAGTCACGTCCTTTTGTCCAACTATCATTACGTCTCCTGCCCATGTCTATCAGAAAGTTAGTGGATTGTTTCAATACGTTTCAATTAAATATATACGTACGTACGTAGATATGTGCATAGTCAGCAATTTTCAAGGACCTTCTCGCATGGTTCTTTGATTGCATTGCATGCATTCCTTGCATTTCTGCCGTATCAATTAAATCTGCGTGTAACCCGGAGTTACTCATTTAAATGTCATGCGTATTTTTATATTTCGACTGCACAATATTATAAAAATAGCTTTTCAATGTATATTATAGCAAAGTTAACAAAAAGAACATCAAAATTCGATTTTTTGGCTGGAACTTTCGCAAAGCTAGACCAAATCGATTACTTTGAGGACCCATGGATAGGTCTTGGGCTAAGCTTTAGAACCAAGTTTCGTTGCTCTACGGCCTACTAGTAAGTTGCAGTAGACGAAAGTCGGTAATTTTTTGTTTGTCACTGAGGTTCCAAATCTTCTCAGCATTTTTATCTTAATAGTCTTAAGGAACAAAGTAGGTTGTACTAACTAACCTGGGCTTATTCTAGTGGGGGGGGAGGGGCCCCCCCCCCCATAACCACCAGTCCCCCCCCAAAAATCGTTCCCCCCCCCAAAAAATCGCCCCCACCCAAAAAAAGTGGGTGCCCCTTTTGGTACCAACTTTTGCCCTGAAAAAATCGCTCAGAAGGCCAAAATTTCAAAAATTTTCCGGCTTCGCCGGAGATTTTTACTCAATTTTTGCCCTTTTCAACACTAAATCTGCTTATTTTTGCTATGAAAATCAACTTTTATAGTATATGCCAGAAAAATAGCGCTATTTTTAGCATATTTTTCGAAAAATTTTCGCCCCCCCCCCCCAAAAATTCCTTGCCCCTCGGACCTTTGGGGGGGGCCCCCCCAAGAAGCCCCCCCCCAAGAAAAAATCCCTAGAATAAGCCCAGACTAACAATGCATGACTTATTGAATAGCTAATGGGGAGTGCATGAAACGTCATTTTAACTGATTTATTTGTGGTAACATCATTGTTTCAGGTATTTTCTAGTATTAAAAAGAAACCTGGCTCAAAGGACGGCGCTGGCATTTTAGGTAAGTTGACCGTAACAGTTGTGTCTTTCTACTTTTATTATACGAACGTTAAATGCTGTTGGTTTTCTTGTTTATCTGACCGACCTCTGATTTCTGCCTACTGAACGTGACATTTTTTCCCGCTCAATCTCACCGCTAATGGGGTCCAATAGACATATATATAACCTGACTGGACAACGGCAGATCCAAATAGGGGGTTTGGGGGTCCCTCGGTTGTTGAAGGTATTTTGTATTTCCACAACGAAACGTCTATCAAATTTAATTTTCAATTAGTTCATAAAATATTCAAAGTAAACCCGGTTTCCTACTAAAACCGTATGTCTGGGCAGGGTCTTCCAAAAGTTGAAAAATTCTAGCATGTTTATTGCTTACCTCGCACAAATTTTTTGAAACAGCTGGGTTTGTTGCAAAATTTAGCTTAAATCTTTGTTTCTGCCAATCCAATGGAGAAGGTCTTGAGACCCCTACGACCCCCTTCCGCTGGATTCGGCCTTGCCTGCAAATTATAAAAAGCAAACCCTGGAAGTAGAGTATATTGAACTTGTCTGTGGCTCCTGGATATCTACATTGTTTTAATAGCAACAGCGAATACACATTAATGTGACCTGTCTTAGTTTCTATAAAGTCTGTTTCTAGTGTGTGTTTGTTTGTTTGTTTGTTTGTGGCTTTAGGCCTGCACATTGAAGGTCCCTTTATTTCGGTGGAAAAGCATGGGGCTCACAAAGTGGACTACATCATCGCTGATGCTCAGTCTGCGGATGCCTATACCCAGATTTACGGCTCTAATCTTTCTCAAGTTGCTATCATTACTATGGCTCCTGAACTGCCGCACGCTTGCGAGCAGATTGCCCAGCTTATCAAGCAGAATAATGATATAAAGATCTCTTTAGGTTTGTTCAGCGGTTGACCGAAGCGTTGGAAAAAAGACGAAAGCTGTTATAGGGCTTACAACTGGAAAAGGGTTTACTGAGGGCTGTAGGCCTTCACGGGTCGAAATTGTTAGGTGCTGTCCGTAAAAATTTGGGTCAGTCTACAGGGTATTTTTTACTGGGGGGGGGGGGGGCCCCCCCTAAATTGACCTTCCCCCCCCCCCCGAAAATGCCTTCCCCCCCCGAAATCGCCCCTCCCGGGATTTTTGCTTCCCCCCCCCCGGGATTTTTTGGAGGCCCAAATTTTTGCCAAAAATAGGCCAATTTTCAAAAAATTTCCGGCTTCGCCGGAGATTTTTTCAAAAAATAGCTATTTTTAGCTTAAATCCTGGCATTTTTGAGAACTGTTTGCGTTTCACCATGCAAAATACGCCACAAAATACCATTTTTTGGCTCATTTTTTGCAAAAAAAAATCTTCCCCCCCCCCGAAACTTTCTTCCCCCCCCCCGGGAAGCCCCCCCCCCCCGAAAAAAATCCCTAAAAAATACCCTGGTCTAGCCCGTAAGTCTAATAGGTTTAATGCAGTTCAACATTGACATTTTTCATCTATTTTTATATTATTCGATTTCTGCGAACTCGTTCTTTCTCCCTGACACCTTGGCTTCAAGTTCAAGTTTTGAGAATTTGAAAACGCCTAGCTGACGATGGGGTCCGCCACAACCCTTTGACGGTTGGATTTGAAGTCCAGCCAAATCCAATATTTTTCATTCTGTTCAATTTTTATTTCAAATAATTAGCCCACTTCTCAGAATTATATCTGGAGGCAAGGACAAAAATAGATGTTCAGCAAAGATTTTCTTAGCTTTGTCAGCTCAGTGAACCGTTCCTGACCCTGTGAAACCTACATACCCTTCCGGATCCTTTGTCGACACTGTGGTCCCAAGTTATTATAATATGTAAAATCTAAGAAAAATTTCCAACAAAATTATGAAAGCAATCAACATTGGTCTCTGACAAATGGAAAAATTAAGTCATCATTTAAACAGATGAAAGACCTCAAATATTTCTTCATGTGGATAGAGAATTTTTAGCAAATATTTATGAAAGTCAATAAATATATTATAGAAAAATGCAGTGAATTTTGGTCGGCCCCGCCCGCTCGCCAATTTTTTCTTTTCGGTCCGTCCCGGCCAGGCTCGCTCCACCTTAAGCGCGGCCTGAGTGAAGGTCTCTACTGACGGCATCATTCTTTTACGTGTCCTCTTAATTCTTTTAATTTCTTTTTTAAGTCGTAAGTGTTTTAATTTTAGTTCTTTTTAATTTGAAGTCTTTTAATCAAGTCCGTGCTGTTCACCAAGGCACTAGTGGAAAAATTGGGAGTGCTTTCAGATGTATAGTTCCCTTTCACAAAGTATATATGTACAAAAGTTTTTAGTTTTTGAACACAATTTTAAAAATTGGGGTTAGGAGAAACCATATTTATACATTTTTAAATCGAAGTTGTGCATTTGTCGGGCACATCCTTTAATTGACAACTTACTATTCTAGTTTTAATTGTTTTATACATAGGTTTTTGCGTATTTTCAGGACATTCCATGGCTTCGCTTAGTCAGGCTGAAGATGCCGTTTTGTCGGGTGCTACAGGAATTACTCACTTATTTAATGCAATGGTTCCTGTACGTGTCTAGTTGTACTTCTTAATACTCTGCTTTCTTAATAATCATATGCAGCAAATCTTGTTCATTATCGTTATGTCATGGGAATGTTGACGTTATATCCGTAGGCTTTATAGTTCAATGTCATTTTAAATATTTCCAATTTTGGTTTTTATTGGAATTTAAATGGTCTGAAAATTGCATCAGTTTTTTTTACTATTCCTGTAACGTCTGTATACTGTCTTCCAGCTGCGTACGTTCGGACCTATCGACACGATTTGCTTTTTCCTCAGTTTTAATTTTTTGTCTGCCGATCAATTAACTATGTATATAATTGTTAATTAGCAAACCGCTCATGGATTCAGCAAAAACCGTTTGTTACGTTCGTAACTCACTGAAAATGATGAAAATTGAGTGTCGTTAGTAAGCCAGTCATCGATCTATTGAAGGACGCTAGTGCTGGGATCGGATTTTTTAGTTTTTGAAACAGCTGTCTAGGCTCTAGCGAGCCGGTTCCACTTTGATTTGCTCGTTTTGCTGGACATGCTTGTAATCATGAACTGTTAAATTTTTTGAAAATAATGTTCAATCGTTTGCTGTCGTTTGCAGTCGTTTGCTGTCGTCAATCGTAAGCTTTGTATCCAGGACTGTTTTGTGTTGTTGTTTTTGATATTTTGGTTAAGATTTGTTTGTTTCTAGTTCCATCATCATGATCCAGGGCTGGTGGGTTTGTTGACAAGTCCCAGAATTCCCTCAGGCTGTTCGCTGCATTTCGGCATCATAGCTGATGGTGTCCATGTTGAGGATGCTGCTCTTAGAATAGCACATAAGACACACGCCGACGGTATGTACCGTATGACCTGTATAACTCACGATATGCGGTGATTCCTTTTGGAGACATCAGCTTAGTTTGAATGGTTTATTTGGATTTTTCCAGACGTATATTATAATTGCGAATTTTATTGTGTCAAATTGGAAAAAGTTAATCGGATCTAATTTGAACTCCCCATATGAAATAACAGAATCAATATCATGAGGGTGCGCGGAGCGCCCCTCATAGTATGAGCTATAAAGGCACTTTGCGGATTAGGGAAACTGTTAATTAGCCAAAACTAATTAACGGTAAGGAGTTGAGAGCTAAAGTTTACATTTTTGAAATCTCCAGGCCAAGAGCTTTCGAATGATACCAAACTTGCCCGGAAAAAATGAACTTTGAAAAAATCGACTTTCTGATACAACTTTAAAAGTGGGGTTTTTTTCTCTGTATCGACCACTTTTATAGGGCGATTTTTGCGCACACCGATTTTTCAAACGGCCCATAGGAAAAATTTTTCTATACTAATTTTTGATTATCTAGGCGATGGTCCAGATCAAGTTTATGTTTGATTTCCGAATTTCGCTCTGGGTCGATTTTTACAGATGGTCAAAAATGGAAAAATCGACGTTTGGACTTAGAAATTTTTCGAGGTCCCAACACAGAAAATTGTCAAAAAGTCGTCTAAAATAGCGTTTTTGGCCATTTGGTGGTGCGCATGTATAGTAAATCGGGGTCGCTGAAAACAATGGGCATACTGCCGAAACCGCCCGAAGTGACCACTGGTCAGCATGGCCCCGTGGCACCTCGCCCAGGGTCAAAGTTAGGGTCAAAGTTGGGAAAAGTCACTAAAACAGCGTTTTTCGGGGTTTTGGTTGGGGGCATATATAGTAAATCGACTACGCTCGTTTCAATGAGCATATTTTCAGAACCGACAGAAGTGACCACTGGTCACTATGGCCTAGGTGGCCTATTGACCAGTGGTCAAACCCCCTAAAA
This sequence comes from Trissonchulus latispiculum, assembly GCA_030248195.1. NCBI lineage: Eukaryota > Metazoa > Nematoda > Enoplea > Enoplida > Ironidae > Trissonchulus > Trissonchulus latispiculum. The sequence continues at coordinate 18,904 of JASAND010001701.1, forward strand.
TAGCGTTTTTCGAGGTTTTGGTTGGGGGCATATATAGTAAATCGACTACGCTCGTTTCAATGAGCATATTTTCAGAACCGACTGAAGTGACCACTGGTCACTATGGCCTAGGTGGCCTATTGACCAGTGGTCAAACCCCCTAAAACAGCGTTTTTCGAGGTTTTGGTTGGGGGCATATATAGTAAATCGACTACGCTAGTTTCAATGAGCATATTTTCAGACCCGACGGAAGTGATCACTGGTCACTATGGTCTAGGTGGCCTATTGACCAGTGGTCAAACCCCATAAAACAGCGTTCTCCGGGGTTTTGGTTGGCGGCAATCGACTACGCTCGTTTCAATGAGCATGCTTTCAGAACCGACGGAAGTGACCACTGGTCACTATGGCCTAGGTGGCCTATTGACCAGTGGTCAAACCCCCTAAAACAGCGTTTTCGGGGTTTTGGTTGGGGCCATATATAGTAAACCGTCTACGCTCGTTTCAATGAGCATATTTTCAGAACCGACGGAAGTGACCACTGGTCACTATGGTCTAGGTGGCCTATTGACCAGTGGTCAAACCCCATAAAACAGCGTTCTCCGGGGTTTTGGTTGGCGGCAATCGACTACGCTCGTTTCAATGAGCATGCTTTCAGAACCGACGGAAGTGGTCAAACCCCCGAAGACAGTGGTCATTGTTTGGAATAGAGAATCTTCTGGAAGTAATAAATTGCAGACTACTTCTGCCTAAGAGCAGCGCTCCCAAAAATTGGAAGAAGGACAAGTAGGAAAAAATGCTCCTTGCAGTCGCATGTAAAATGCAATATGATCTATGATGGTCAACATTTAAATATGTCAAGGACAAGATTTAAAACGTCTAATATGAGCCAGCATCTAAATCGGTAAAGGACAAGCTGTAACTGGCTAATATGAGCCACCACGTTTCTCTTGGGCTCATATTGACGCGAGGATACTAAGTTGAGTTAGCTATTTTCACTTTTCAAATTCGCATGTACACGTAATTGTCATGCCATACGTGTGGTCTTGATACAATAAGTAAAGTCAATCCGTGGGTAAGCACACATCAAATTTTTACACATCAGCTGTGTATTTTATTGTATAAGTGCTGTGTACAGTAAGCCGATACTGAAGACTTGAAGAATACCGGTTTACAGGAGCTTTATGCATTTGTTTCTAGTTTGCAGTGTGTGTTTATGATTTAGAAAACTGGTATATACCAAATGTATATGCCACTTAATTCAACTTTAAAGGGGAGAACTTTAGCTGCTAAAAGTGTTCACATATATAGCTTAAATACGATGTTTGAGCTAGTGAAATTAGATTCAGACAGGACACCTATAACCAAACATTATATGAAGCTAATGACATTACGCAAGACGGTGAGCATTTGTTCAGACTTGGGATTGGGAATAAAAGTAAAGAGTCTGTAGGCAAGGTGGTAAGAGATCGTCGTGATGTCAAGCCGTTGAAACCACGGCAGCGATCGTCAATATGAGCCCAAGAGAAACGTGGCGGCTCATATTAGCCAGTTACAGCTTGTCCTTTACCGATTTAGATGCTGGCTCATATTAGACGTTTTAAATCTTGTCCTTGACCTATTTAAATGTTGACCATCATAGCTCATATTGCATTTTACATGCGACTGCAAGGAGCATTTTTTCCTACTTGTTCTGATGTAAAGACAACGCCTTTTGGAAGTCTTAATTTTGAGCCATTAGGCATGGATATGATGAACCTACATTTGGTTTTCTAGAATTTTTCATGGAATTTCCTTCATATTTTTCGCGTAATTTTGTGTCATTAGTTTCCTATACTAAATAGCTGAGACTACCTCCTTGTTATATTGCGACCTTTATGCTGGTTTACATTCATTAGCGAGAATTGCTTTAGCGAGAATTGCTTTAGTGAGAATTGCTTTAATGAGAATTGCTTTAGAGAGAAAACTTTAATTTGTAATTTTGCTTTAGTGAGAAATTGCTTTAGAGAGAATTGCTTTAGTGAGAAAATCTTCAGTTGATGAAATCTGTGAAAATTATGATTCACATTGTTTTGACTCGTGCCAATTCACTTCAAATTCAAATGCTTACTGTTATAAAATGAAACAAATTAATAAATTAGGTATATATATAAACAAAGTGATTATTGAAGCAAATAAATAATAAATTAATAAGATTTGTTCCACTGAAAAATTCCATAGAATTGGTGTTCAAAACGAAAGATTAAAGGGCAGCACTTTGATCATTACTGTAATCAAGGCCGCACCCAGGGGAGGGGGGGTTAAAGGGGTCTAGACCCCCCTTTTGGGATGACAAAATAGAAAATTTTTGCTATTTTTATGGCAAAAACAGCTATTTTTAAAAAAATTTCGCGCGATAATTTACTTTTTGCAAGAAATTAACGTCTAATGTACTGTTTTTGGGCAAAAATGCAAAACTTCTTCAGCTTCTGGGGGGCTCCACCCCCCAGACCCCCCGGTGCATGTTACCTTGGTTGGACCCCCCCTTTTCAAAATCCTGGGTGCGGGCCTGACTGTAATATATGTAATCGTGTTCCCCTTACATTTTTTCCGGTTTCAAATTCAGAAGTTCTACAATCCGAATCAGAAAAACGGGGGATATACCAAATTAAACCGCTTTTCTCTCCAAATTTTCAACTTTATAATTTTGTTTCCGTTTTTTTGTTGTATTGAATTTTTAATGGGTTTAAAATTACAATAATTTTAAGTAAACTTTGTATTTTCACTCAGTTTAAGGGGTATTCAATTAATTTAAGGGGGTTTTTAAAATTTTTATGGTTAATTTTAGCTCTTGTCTAAGACGGTCTATCGAAAGTGCGCTGTATACTTTTTTCTGAAAAGTTTCCAGAAGACACTCTATACTTCTTGTTAGTCAGGTCAGGTATTGTCAGGCTCACTCTTCTGTGTTCTTGATATTTCACCAGAGATACTTTGATACAATAAGTTAGTCTAGTATTGGATCTCTTGAACTTTTACGACCACAGGGTCATAAAAGTCAAGAGGGCGACAGGCAGGGTCACGAAATTCAAGAGGTGTCTATGCATGGTCACAAACTTCAATAGAGGAAATAGAAAAATCTGTTGACATTAAGTCATTCCAAAGTACAAATACGATAAAGGATTAAGTTACGTAACATTAAACAAAACAAAACAAGACAAAACGAGACAAAACGTTTAAAGAAATTATAGCATAAAATAAATTTAACAAAAATATCCCATGTATCACAAAATATGGGTTCAAATCTTGTTAAATCAGATGAACCTAATAGAGATGAGCCCGGGCCGGATTTTTTCGGCCCGCAGGTAAAAAGTTCTGGGATCGGCCCGGCCCGCTAGCAAATTGGGATCTCTTGAACTTTATGACCACAGGGCCACAAAATTCAATAGGGCGACAATTCAATATGATCATAAAGTTCAAGAGATCCCTAGTATTTAGTACAAAAAAACCAGTAGTTTCCACTGGTTTACAAATTTACTCTACAGGTTATTACTGGATACGCTGATAACACAAACTGAATATAATGACGACAGTGATCATAGTCTTTGAGAAGATTAAAATTGCAGGGGGATTTTTTACGGTCGCTTCCTGCCGAAAATAGTTTGGGTTTGGAACCGGTCGCGCCGCTTCCCGCACCTTCCCAATTTCACCGGTGATATTATTCCGGGGGAAAATTTCACCGATATTTTTCAGGGGGAAAATTTCACCGTGACACCTGCCCCAGCTCAAGTAACTGTTGCTACTGTGCAAATAACTGTAAAAACTCATAAATTGTTTTTCCTCAGTTGAAATTCAAAATGAAAACGGCGTTAAAGTTTTACAAAATACATTTACATATTAGAATAATTGTTTATACTTAGCACTAGCAGGCCTAAATTTGCTGTAATTATCATTGCTAAAACCGGCACATTTGGGACAAAACTTTTTTAGTTAAACGAATGCTAAATTTTAAACACATTTGGACAGCTGGCTGACTTTGTCCTGTTTTTGGAAGCTTTTCCAAATCCCAGAACCAAAACATCAGAGGATAGAGCTGTTTATGTAGTAGGCTCGATATTTGATAGTTTTGTTTTGAAGCAATTGCAATTTTAATGAAAATTTTAGACTATCAGATTTAGTTTGTTTAGTATGTATTTTATTGTTAAAGTTAAATTTTTATTATTATTAATACTTTATTATAACTTATAAAACAAATTATAAATAATTATTGTTATTATTATTACTATTATTATTATATTATTCAAATTATTAGTTACAGATATATACTATTAATTCAATTTACTTAATAGATGTTATTCTCTATTTTCTAGATATTATTTCGATAAAAGGACTATCTTGTTTTTAATAGCTCTTTGGCAAATTCTCTCTGAAGCAATTCTCGCTAAAGCAATTCTCTCTAAAGCAATTTCTCTCTAAAGCAAAATTTGTCTTTTGGGCTTTCTCGCTTATGCCAATTTTTGAAATAACGAACGCGCGTTTTCTCACTAAAGCAATTCTCACTAAAGCAATTCTCGCTAATGAATGCACACGTTTATGCTATATCAAAAAGACGTACTAGGCATATAGGTCAATTTTCATTTTTTGCATAATTGATTTGCTTGTGCACGCACACCCTATATTTCAATTTGGCTGAAATACCAAACCGATATTCTCATAGCTTGCGTAGCTCTAGCAATAATGGATAATTTTTGTTCAGCGACAATGATTGGTTTTCGAGTCCACAATACTTTCTGTTTTCTTTGATAAACCTTTAGGTTTGATGCTGATCACTGACGCGAACGCGGGTCTGGGAATGTCGGATGGGATTCATGATCTGGGCGATCAGACGGTTGAGATATTCGGGAATCGCGCTGTCATAGCTGGTACTCAGACCCTGGCCGGCAGGTTTGTGATACCTGTGTGTGGATGCAAGTTTTGTACATAATGTTGGAATGGGGTGGGTGTATTCTAATTCATCGAGTTTGAAGCGGCCGCTCAGCTTTTTGTTGTGCGTTTGGTTTAACCCATCACTTTTTGTCTTGTTATTAGCCTAGCTTGTCAACTAAATAAATCTTAGTTGAAAGTTTTGCAATCTTGAAGGGTTTTGGTTGTTTTCGCCTCATCCGATTCATTTTCTATTTTCCAGTGTGGTCAGCTTGGACCACTGTATTCGTACCTTCCTGAAGGGCTCTCGCTGCTCACTGGTGGAGGCTCTAGAGTGTGCCACACTTCATCCGGCCCAGTTTCTGGGCATTGCTGATCGGAAGGGAACCCTGGACTACGGCTCGGATGCTGATTTTGTTCTTCTGTCGCCTGAAGATCTTCAGGTTCAGGCCACATTCATTGCTGGTGAACGAGTTTGGTACAGAGAGGCTTGAGGTGGAAGTGGGGGGGTAGGGGAAGGGTGAGGACTAAGGTCCTTCTTTGAAACAGTGTTAGAAGACTGGATCTGAGAGCCACAGCTTGTTTTTAAATTGGGAATCGGTGGATGAAAACCATCTGTTTTTAATTTTTCTGGATATAGGGGTGTCGCTTGGATATTTTCAGTAGTTGGTTTTCAGGTGGTAAAGATGGACTAAATAATGTTTGCTGTCATTACCTGATACCCGTAAATGGATATGATATGCCACATATTGTTATGTATTTGTCCAGGGCTAAAGGATTCTCTATTGAATTTTAATTTGTTTGAAACATAAGATAATTGCATGGGGATGTGCAATGTAAACTTTTACATTTCCGATGTTCACTCATATTCTTTGTTTCTAGGCTTCTTTTATTTTTGTTTTGTTATTTATCTTTTCAATTTACCCCTATAACTAGTATACTCTGCTAGCTAGGTAGTCGTGTGATAATGTTTCTATCTACTTTAAGCTCATTATTTGCCAAATGCTATTGTATTTTGTATCCGAGCTGAGTTGTATACGTAGAAGATACATGCTTTTGTTAGTATTTATCTTGTTTTTATTTAGCACGTGCTTGTAGTGCCTTATTTATGAACCATTCCTTTTTAGAGATTTTATATCAGTCTACCGCTCTGAATGTTTTTATCTGGGTCGTCCTTATTTCGATTTAATGACGTTGTGTAAAACTTATTTCTGTATGTGTGGTTATGGTTATTGGTTATTATTTATGTAACTATAGATTTTAATTCTTGATGCCACACCATGGGTACATAATGCCTGAAAACTATTAACAAGACTGACAAGCTTCAGCTTTGTCATTCTCTCAACGTTGTCGCACATATTTATTCATGGTGACCCCCGCGCTAGTTGAAACAGAAATATGCTCATGCCGCATGCATCAGTTATTCGATTGGATAACATGAAAATCGCAAACCTTTTATGGAAGAACAGCTTTATTGAAACGAAAATATACATGTAGGTTTGTTGTTGGCTTTCCAGCTTCATTTTACGTAGTTTCGTACTAGAAAACAACATACTTCGCAAATTTCTTCGCGCTCACATGGCAGTTGCTATTTTGTGTTCTTTTTTCATTTGACGTAGATGTGGTATTATTTTATGCTCAATTCTTTTTTATGATCTGCTTAAATGTGTGCAATATTAAACCGTTTTAATCATATGTTTAATGTTTGAGATTTTTGCCTGAATGAGATTAATACGTGTTATGTTGTCTTTGGAATAATGTATTTTAACCGTATCACTGCTTTTTGAATTGTTATTTTTATTTGTAGTTGCTGACTACACTACAAGGGTTCGATTTTTATGGTTCCTGAACTTCTGCTCTATGTTACTTGTTTCTTTGTTTCTTTCTTGATGACTATTAATATGTTATGTTTGTGCAAACTGAATATCGATGGTAATAAAATAATCGTGTTACGTTTTAGCAAGAGTACATAATTATAAGAGTATGCCACAAGGCAAGCTCTATGTTATCAGAGCAAAAACTATGCTCTGCACCCTAACGCCCCCCCCCGCAAATCAGCACCTAGTCGAAACGGGGGTACGCTCACTCGATCTATTGTTGATGTGCTTAAGCTCGAAAACACAAGCAGTACGTGCACGAATTTTGTGCCTGCTTCGAGCTTTGGAACACAAACATAGCGCTCAAAATTCTTTGAAGTGATGGGTCTGATTTGCGGGGGGGGGGGGGGTGGGCCGTTAGCGGGAAGAGCATAGTTTTTGCTCTGATAACAGGTGCCTAGTGGCACACTCTTATATTATGTACTCTTGGTTTTAGTAGGTTCTTTCTAGTGGCTGGTCAAGCCAGGTTAGAGCTCGAAATTGGACGAACCTTTCCTTCCGACTCTAAATTTTTCCAATCCTGGATTGGAATTTCTATTGTTGTGTAGTAATAGTTTCTTCGAGAGTTTATAATACCAAGAGCAAGACACTCAGCTCTTCCTAATAGAATAAGCTTGCTAGCTGCTCTAAACATTAAGGCCGAAATTTTGGGGGGTGGGCTTCGCAGCGTGTAAGCATATAACGCTGACATTTTTTATAGCGGACGTATTCGACAAATTAAATACTATAATTTGAGCTGAGAAAATCGCACAGCAATAGTTTTTATATCATGTTGCGTAGAACGAGATCTTTTTAACGATATAAAAATTATACGGCTCGGTTTAGGATTACGGTCGAAAGGTTGACGTCTTAATTTATCCAATGTTGATTCCTTGTTACGTAATCGCAAATACTCCATAGTGCATCTTTCTAGTTGTTTCAGGTTGATTTTTTTCTTCTTTGTAATGGCGGGAAGTCAGGAATTCCATTCCCCGAGTGAAGACGTATCCATAAGGTGAGACTTTCTCTCTCAGGAAATCCCTCATAAATTCAGCAACAACGTAAAGCATTTCTAAGAAATTATGAAATTCCCAGAATTTTCGTGGCAAGGAAGTTTTATTGCCGGTTTTGTAATAGATTACCTAAACCGAACTATATAGTTTTTATATCGTTAAAAAGATCTCGTTCTACCTAATGATCTAAAAATTATTGCTGTACGATGTTCCTGGCTCAAGTTATAGTATTTTATTTGTCGAAAACGCCCGTTGTTAAAAAAATGTCAGCGTTGTATGTTTACATACTGAGCAGCCCCCCCGAGATTTCGGCCTTAATGTTTCGAGCATGTTGCAAACTTATTCTATTAGGAAGTGCATAGTATCTTACTATTGTTATTATAAACTCTTGGTTTCATCAAGAGTACATAATGATATGAGAATGACAAGCGTCACACTGCTCACACTATGCTCTGACGGCTAAAACTGCTATGTGGTTTAACGGCTGAACCCCCCACAAATTACCCCGCGTTACACCCTGTATGCGTACGGGGTCTATACGATGGTCGCTCACTCTAGTGATGTGGATTGGATCGGATCGGCAGCCAATATCACCGATCCGATCCGATCCGATCCACCCCCGGATCGGACCGATCCGATCCGACCATAATTTTAATTTTCAATTGCAGACACTTAAATTGCTATACCTTCCCATTTCCCATAATGTTGCAAACGTTTGGATCAAACTTCGCATCGGAATCTTATTGAATAATTCTGAAAGTCCGTATCAGAAACTTCAGCTGCAGTATACTGTGTAGTTACCTTTAAAAACAACAATTTCCTTTGCTTGTGAGTTCAATTTCTGTGAGGAGAGAAGAGAAGAGAAGAAAAGTCGAAGAAACTAGGGTGTAAGACCAAAAATATGTGTACAAACTTTGGTCATTTATTGGAAGCTTAAGAATACATTTATAATTTTATATATTTATGGACAATGTATATAATTTCAAACTCGTTAGGACAGGAATTCAGGAAACATTTAAAATTAGGTAAAATTCGGAATCCCGGGTTTTATTCACGAAAGATCTAAAATATTGGATCTCTTTAACTTTATTCCCCCCCCCAACAAAAGTTTGTCAACTTCAAAGGCTTATTGCAAGAGATCAAAAGAACTTTAGAGCATGATTTATGCATTGTTGGAATTTTCGAGATGTGCTATATTTAATGGTGTAAAGCAGTTTGCTGTAGCTTGCTGCTATAAAAAGTTAAGCTTAATAAACCATCAAAATTACCGCTTTTTGCAATTTTGGTTCTCTTTTAAGCTTAAATTTTAATAATTAATTAAATTAATGATTTGCTAAAATTTGTGCTAATTGAAAATTTTATTTTCGTGATCAAATAGAGCTGGTTCCGCGGCGTATATAATTTTGCTCTTACAACGATGCATTAACATATATAATTCTGGGGAGGTGTCTTCCCCGACTCTGGCGAAGGGTTTACCTATCCCTGAAAATTTTCAAAAATTTTAAAAAGGTCTACTTCGAAATATGCAAAATTGACAAATTTTAAACATTTTTGGACAAAATAAGTTAAAAGTGAAGGTATTCAGCGATTTTTAAGAAGTTTTTGAAAAAATCGTTAAAATTTGCTAAACCATTAGCAATTTTTGGTAAAAATAGCTTAGGGGTCTACTTTTTCCTTCGCGCTGAGGGGTCTGCCCGTTTTTTGTAGATCTGGTGGTGTCCGCACCCACCCATTCTCCCCCACGTTATCCTATGCTTGCAACCTTTGCAACCAATTAGCACCTAATGTTTGGAATTTTTGGTTTTTCTAGATTTCAGGATTTTTGATTTCTTTAATTCTCACAACATGGTTATGATTTAAAAGCTCTGACGAAGTGAACACATTTTGTAATACAATCATGTTCCATAAATGCACTCGATTATCAAATTCACGATAACAGGATTTTCCGGATTTAAATGTTTTTCATTATATACCCACACTCAGGAGTAATCACTTGTAAAGATCTTGACGAGCTGAACAACTTTTGTAATACAACTATTTCCCATAAACGCGCCCTGTTCCAAGTTCAGGAATACTTCCCCAGCTATGAATACTGAATACCAAGAAATTGGTACACCTTCAGGTATTGGTTCTAGCTCACAATTAGCTTTGAAATAAATTCTAGGCAACGTTTCCTAGTATGTAGTTAATTACTTTTAATAGAAATCATACCAGAATAAGCATACTCTCAGCAGTCAGCGTCACTGAATTTAAAAAGCGTACCGGACTGTGCAAAATTAATTAGCAGAAAATATTAGAGAGCCATTCCATTGGATTATTTTACGTATGCAGACAAAAATTATATATTTATCCAGAGAAAGAAAGTAAAGCAGTTAACAGAAAGCTAGCAGAAAGTTAACATCAAAAAATTTACATTAACAACGAAAATTCAACAATTGAACAAAATTCAGATGAAAAATTTTCCTAATTTCTTGGAAGAAATTTTGTAATGTTGCAAAAATTGGTACAAACTTCCAAATTTTGCCTCATTTGCCGGATCGGCGATCCGGAAATATCAAGCCGATCCGATCCGGCCGATCCGATCCGAAATTTGTCGATCCGATCCGGTCCACATCTTCGTATGATTATACGTTGAAATTAACAGGGGCCTAATTTGGGAAGGGGGCCTAAGCGTATAGTCAAGTGTCCTAATAAGAACACTTTTCGGATTTTTAAGTAATTTCTGCCAGAAGTGTCGCTTTTAGATCATTAAACTCCGTCAGTTATGCACTCTACCTCAGTGCTTTGTAATGACCAATAAAAGCATATGCCAGAAAACTCAGTAACGGGAGAAAACTCGTCCACAATTCAGTGAGGTAAGCCTGTTCTTATTAGGTCAGTAAACTTGTAGTAAGAACACTTACTATTTTGGCACGTCCGCTCTTAGTTAATGAAGGTTGTGCTTATAAGAACACTTAGATATTTTATTTAAAACGAATTTTATATTTTATTTAAAACGAATTTTAATCATCCAATGAAAAACTTTGCCCCTATATTATAAGATAAAGGCTGTGACATAACGGTGTTCTTATTAGGACACCCAGTCGTCTTGGTAATATTAAATAAAATGGTCTATCAACAATATATTTGTCCATGAGAATGAACAAGGATTCGCCAGTGGTTCTTACAGACAGACCCTTTCCGTGGGTTTTTGTAAATGATTAAGCACTAAATCTAATAAGAACAGCTGCTGTTCTTATTAGCACACTGTTATTAGGGCAGTTGACTATATATGTTTAACACTAGGTAACATATAGGAAATACTACTAAACGAGTGAGCCACCACATTTGGAACCCATATAAGGGCGGTGAGAGGGGGGAGGGGGGTCACCGTTAGATTGCATAGCATAGTTTCTAACTTTTGATTATTTGAGCAATTACTTTAAAATTTTGTATGAGTGCCTACTATATTAGGATGATGAATTTAAAATATAAAAATTTTAAGTTGACCAGAGGGGCTAAGGTAATCAAAAAACTTACTTAAACAAAAATATAAACAACAACGTGTGTGTCATTCTTTGTGTTTCTCCGGCAAACTCGAGTTACAAGAAAGATCTTTCAATGACACAATTGTGAGCATGTGATGATTGGTTTTGGAAATTGAAAAAGAACAAGTTGGCCCCAAAAGGGGCAATATTCCTTCATTGACCTTTACGATTGTTTGTGGGAAATACTCAAGAATCGTCTTCAATGGTTTTCCAATTGTCTTAAACCGCCTTAATATAATAATTTTTCTAGTTGCTTCCATTTTTTATATAAATAAACATCGAACGAGACTACTCAAAGCTATATTGATAGTTGATCGAACAGTACAGCAATTGTAATGTAGATGGTGGAGCACCGCAACGCTGTTTTCAAGTGAAGCAGTGCAAAGCTGCCTAGTGCCCTAGTCATTACAGAAACATTTACTTTAACACTAACGTTGTGTAGCTGTGTTGCTGCAAAATCTAATTTGCATATTATGCAAGCAAAAAATAGTACGTAGCTAGGCATGTGTTAAACATAGGCCCTTTTCTAAGAGAACAGAGCTTTTATATGCAAAAGATGCAACAAACCCATCATAGGTATTCCTGCTCCAGCAGGAATAAAAAGTTCAGGTGATAACAGCGGGGCTGTTGGTAGCTGTACATTGGGAATCGAAAATAAGAGAGAGACATCTAAAAATTTTGTATGCAGAAATTATTCAAATTAAGATTTAGGAAACTCCGTCCACATTTGATGCTGGTCAACGAGCCATGATTATTTTAATTTTGCAGTGGGAAATAATCGCCAGCAAAGAAAATGCCATATATTTTTACTTTAGTATGGCCGCAGACTTAAGTAGCACTTTTACATTTTAGCAAAAATTCGGTCTTTAGGTGAATGAAAAAAGCTTTTATAGTAGAAACTCATTTTTTAAGTAATTGCCTGTGTTGAGTGACCAATTTGTTTTTGAATTTTTCATACTGAAGGAGGTTCCTTACAGCCTCTTGAAGTTGAGCGCTGCTTTAGTTTAAAGTAAAAGCACGCCCTGTACATAACTGTTTATTGCCTTTATGATTTGAACGATAGAGTGTATTAGTTCGACGTCTTGAGAGCCAAACGCAGCGCAACAAAAGAGTGTGAGTCTCTAAAATTTAGCTACAATTTTGAGCCACTGAAATTGGGCAATACTTTTGATGGGAAATTCTAAGAAACTGTTACCTCGTTTCACACATTCTTAAACTTTGTTTGCAGTTTTAAATGCGATGAATTTGTGTTTATTTGTCAAATTGTCGCATCTTCATCCAACTCTTCCCATCATTTCTGAAATTGCTGGGAATTTAAGTCATAGAAAAACTTATTTGATGTTGTTAGGGTTTATGGCTAAGAGGTTGACGCAGATTTCAACCGGTGGTCTGCAATAGTGACAGCCAATAAAGCATGTAAGTCTTGATAAACTTGATGTCTAAATTTCTGCTGGCATGCTCACGTAGACTTTATTTATCGACGACGAAAAGCTTAAAAATGTTATTACAAAATATTAAGCTATACAACAATCTGTACGGATCTTTTTAAGATAATTTGCAGGCAGGTTAGAAAAAAGTTGACCTTCCAAATTCTTGACTTGATAATGGATGGGAAGAACGGGTTTTCGTTTCATCTCGCATTTCCCCCCAAATCTTTGTACTCCACGTAAGCATTTGTGATCCGTATGGCAATAGCTTCAGTAGGCCCTAGGCCCGCACCTGGAGTTTATTGTGGTTTCCGTATTACGAGTTCAAACTTAAGCCTGGTTCGGTTGTGTTTGTTTGGCGCAATTGGTATAGCGTTGGCCTAGATCACCAAAGGTTGTGGGTTCGATCTCCGCCTCAGGCCGGAATTGATAGGCTGCTGGTTCAAATCCCGCTGGAGGTCCGACTTTTTGGTTAACCGATTCGCCTGTGAACGACTTTTAATTAATTCATTTATTTACATGGTCTTTACATTTACATTTATTTCTTTATTATTAATGCCGTGTATCCTTCGTGGATCGCCTGCTGGCCCGCGTTTACCTCATTTTCTTAATATATTTACATGGTGTAAAGAACCAAAGTTTATATGCTTGTTTGACTTGAACAAAATGCAATTAGAACCTAATTTCAGATTCGAGTGATTCGACTTTCAGATTCTTGGAAGATGACGATTTCGCCAAGCACCAACGATTCAGTTTGGTTCAATCATTCCGTTCAGGCGATGCCCCTGGATGTGTTTCCAATTCTTCGCTACGAAGCCTGGTCCCTCACCCTGCTCATACTTAACACTATGTTTCTGATCATTGTAGTATCCTACGAATTTTTTGCCATGCCCACTGTTTGCAAAAACATGCAAACTTCTGCAAGACTAATGCAATCCTCCATGTTGCTGTCGCAGTTATTGCTGTTCAGCCTGTTCTGCGCATGCATGACAGGATTTGCCTTTGTTCTGGAGCCGACTCCCTATATCTGCGCGGTTTGCCGATTTGGTACCAGCTTTTCCTACGTACTCTGCTATACAGTGCTGCTAACGAAAATACTGCTTTCAATGGTTGCACTGCGTGCTCAAGTGCTGGCAACGTGCTATCAAATGCTGATTGTTGCTTTAGCAGTTGCTACACAGGTTGCACTCAGTACCCAATGGTTACTGTACGAACCGCCCGCTACAGTACAAATCAGCAGTATGATAAATGACACGAAATGTGCGGCATCGTTTTTGTGCCTCCTGAAGAATAACATCTTCGGTATGGTGCTGCTACTGCTGGTTACAGGACTGTCCTTTTGCGCCATTCGAAATCCATTCTGTTACCGAGAAGTTTCAAAGATCGCCATGGTCTCAATCTTTTCGGTTGTTATTTGGATCATTTGGGTGCTCTGCGGTAAACAAAATGTAGTCTTGGCTTTATGCAGATAAAATTTAAAGTTAAATTAAGGTTTGAAGTAGTTCTTTAGATTTTAAAATGTAGGTATATACAACTGGGCGTTGTACTTAGTCGCAGCTGCTGCCGTTTGGTAATGTTGCTGACTGATCGCTTGTCGATCGGCCGGCTCACGCGTAGCTCATCCGGCCGGCCCACAAGTGTGGTCGGGGCTGGCCGTCCAGCCGTTTCAGCAGTTTCAGCCAAACTATTATGCCAGTACTTACCAGTTTCCTCCGTAATTCAGCCTTAGAGGTGGTGATTGCTTTTGGGAACATACTGTTGGTTGACGGCTCAAATCAAAATGCAATGTGATGAAACTTTCCAAAATGAGTTCATTTGGCGTTCTTACTACCTCCACAGTCCGCACAATCCCGCTTTAAAAATTCGACACTTCCGAAAAGAAAGTTTTTGCCAATTTCTGACAGTTGAGCAGCATCTGAATAGTTATGATTATACCCATTCGGAAGATCTCGTTGAGCTCTACAGTGTTTCTTTTTGAAGCAACTTTCTAATTCTTCTCGGTTGTGAGATATGGCCGCTTTTCATATTTTGACCTTTAAAAATTTGTCATTTTTGCAGAAAATCAAATAATCCACCATTTCTTGAGTTATGGAAGCCGTAAAATCAAACTAAGGATGTCTATTATCCATGGCATGATAATCTTCCATCTGCTATTCCGTGCGTAGCTATCATAAAAAAACTGCAGATTTTGCAAAAACATGACCAAAATTTTTCCAGCGATTTTGGAGCATTTACTGTGCAAGCTAGAGGGTTGCCACTGCTGGTAGACGTGCCTAACACAAAAATGCACAGGGTCCCTTTTTAGATACCCCGATTGCTGCTTTTAAGCAAAAGTAATCGCTCGCCAAATTTGGGAAGAATAGGCAAAATCCAGGTTGGGCCAACATTTTAGCTAACGAAGAGCGATTTCATGATAACAAAAAAGGGTCGACGTATCGAACGATGAAACCGGTGCTTCACGAAAAAATTTAGTTTTTTCTGCAAATAATATTGGAAAATTAAAGTCGTTTCGTTGTACTTATTAAAAGGCGAAAACGTTAATCTTCATTTTGATATAAAAGTGGCATCTTAACGCCAAGTAACGAATGAGTAATAAGGTTTCAAAGTTGATGTCTCCAAAAGGAATCACCGCCTTAAATTTATATGCTATTAGATGCTTTGTCCTGCCATAGACAGCCTGTCGGCCGTTTGTTGCCTTCGAGTCGTCAGCCGGCCGTTTAAGACACCGAACAGCCGGGCGGTTTCAAAATGTCGGTCGGCAGAAAAAATTTCGCCTGGTCAACAATACTTTCCTTTAGTGCTATTGCATTAGTCCTTCTGTTTAAAAATTATTGGAAAGAATGAGTATCACTGGTATCACTCCACTGAAAGGGTTGTGTGCTACTATGTTTTGATTTGTATTAGATGTTATTTTTGTACTTAATACACCTGTGTATATTTAACGAAGTTAAATAGTTTTAAATTGAAATCAATTTTTAATTTCAGCATTTTTCGTCAACCATCCAACTGGTCCTGAGGCGGCCACGGGATTCGGTCTTTACATTCACGCCCTTCTGATGTTTATGTATCTCTTTGTTCCTGGCAGTATGCGACGCCTGGTAACCGGAGATGGAATGGGAATATATCCAGCGGTTAGACGTTTCAACAACTCCTTAATCAATTGTCGATATTTGGCAAGATTGATCTGTTACACAAAAATTGTTTAAAATATTTAAAAGACATAGAAATTGAAATTGGATGATATGATAATATCATATGATGATAATATGGTTAGTCAGTTTCCGATCTGGTCCTTATTTGATTGTGAAATTTATATTTCTGTTTCTACATTATCTATTATTCTAAATTTGTTGCTAATTTAGAGTTTAATTCTAATTTCAGGATCTGGCCAGCATCAAGCATTGCGCGGATTTGGAGCAAGATGACCACCAGTATGCCAAATCGATACAAGACAAGAAGTCTATAAAAATTATGGATGTTAAGAAACAAGTTAATTGCAATGGAAAAATTTCACCGACGGACGGAAAAGGTGGACCACTCTTGTTTCAGTGTAGGCGTAGGGTAGAAGCAGAGGTGCACGTACGGAAAGAAAGTCCTCAAAAATTAATAAGTACATGTTGCTAACATCAGTAGACGTCTTTGGGCTGTTGCAGAATGGCTGAAGCAAAGGATTAAAGAAAGTATAAATTTCAACTAAAAGTTAGTTTATGTTTTTAGAATTTAAAAGTAACATTTAATCCTTAGCAAATCAGTTGTTAATCCTAAAGATATTTGGCGCGATCCTTTGTTGGTTTCTCTGTGTCATGGATAGCTCCTTAGATCCTTTTTTGAGATCTAAAATCTGTTTAAGGTGGTGATTCCTTTTGGAGACATCAACTTTGATTGAACCCTTTTTACTCATTCATTACTTGGAGTTAAGAAGCCATTTTTATATCGAAACGGAGCTTAACATATTCTCTTTCTAGTGAATACAGTAAACCAAACTTTAGTTCTTTGAAATTATTTTACTGCATTTTTGAAGTAATTTAATTTTCCAGAGTTTTTGCAGACTAAAGTAAATTTTTTCGTGAGGCGTCGTCCACATCATTCGATTCCACTATCAAATAGCTGGGGACCCTTTTTTAATTATTATGAAACCGCTCTTCGTTATAAAGAAATTAACTAGGAAGTGGCAACCATCTATCTTGCATAGTAAATGCTGCACAATCGCTGGAAGAAATTTGGTCATGTTTTTGCAAAAACTACATTTTTATGATAGCAGCGTACGGGATAGCATTTAGAGGATCATAATGCCACGAATAATTGGTCTCGACGAGACTTTCAAATTGACACCCTTAGTTTAATTTTGGTGGACTATTACACGGAGGCACTTTCAGACAGTGTTAAAATGCCGATTTTCAGACGATTCAGACGACTTTCAGACGGCCGCTGTGGGCGCATGTCTGAACCATTTGGGACATGTAATAGCTCATTTTGACGAGCTCGATCTGGTCTTTCCAGCGCACCCGAAACTGACAAAATTGGCTCACACCATCGACCTCTAGAGGCCTCCGAAAAACACGTCTGAAAAAAATTTTCAGACCAGTTTCGCACCGTCTGAGTGTCTGAAAATTCAGAATTTCAGACGTCTGAATGTTGTTTGAGTCTCATTATTCAGTTATTTCTGTGGTACACATACGTCCCAAGCTACGTACTCTAACAAGAGTCAGACGAATCAACCGTCTGACTCATGTAATTTCAACAAGTTCTGTAAGCCGAAGCCTAAGATTCAGTATCTGGCTGGTACAACTAGGTACCAAGCCCAGGGCTCTAACATCAGTCTGACGAATCAACCACTGACTGTTGTAATTTCAACAAGCTCTGTAAGCCGAAGCCTAAGATTCAGTATCTGGCTGGTACAACTAGGTACCAAGCCCAGGGCTCTAACATCAGTCTGACGAATCAACCACTGACTGTTGTAATTTCAACAAGTTCTGTAAGCCGAAGCCTAAGATTCAGTATCTGGCTGGTACAACTAGGTACCAAGCCCAGGGCTCTAACATCAGTCTGACGAATCAACCGCTGACTGTTGTAATTTCAACAAGTTTTGTAACAGCCGAAGCCTAGATGCAGTATCTGGCTGGTACAACTAGGTACCAAGCCCAGGGCTCTAACATCAGTCTGACGAATCAACCACTGACTGTTGTAATTTCAACAAGTTTTGTAACAGCCGAAGCCTAGATACAGTATCTGGCTGGTACAACTAGGTACCAAGCCCAGGGCTCTAACGTCAGTCAGACGAATCAACCGCTGACTGTTGTGATTTCAACAAGTTATGTATCTGGCAGATCGCACGCAGGCCCAAGCTTTGCTTCGGCAATTGCTTTCTATATATGTGCACATCAACTTAAATGTTATTGCAACAAGTTAATGCCGCCAAACGGCTGACGCCATAAAACTCAGGTGAACTAGTTGGACCTTTTCCCTAGTTGAAGCGGCAACTACAGCTTTTCACCACCTTCTAGTTACTCGCGATATATATACCGTTTTCACCAGACACCGGTTTTAAAATTTTTAAACCTGCGAAAACTGCTTCCTCTCATCGCGTGGAGCCCGAAGTAACATTCGGACGACTTCCCCGATCTCCTAGCATCCCCTAGTAGCACATGCGTGTCGTATTATGTCGTCTCTAGATTGTTGCCTCCTGAGGTCGTTAGGCTAAGGCTTGGGGTTAGGCTTAGTGAAAGCAGTGGTCTTGGTGCGCATATGTACCGCTTCAAACGAAGACGAAGCAATGATCTTGGGGCACATATGTACTGCCTCAAACGAAGATTTCGTCTGAGTCTTGTTTGTGACTTAGTTTTGGTACAAATGTGTACCAGTTGCAAGATTCAAACACGATTCAGACGGATTTCTGAAATGACATGGTACACATATGTACCAGGTCAATCTTGTAATTCGTCTGACTTTTGTTCGAATCTTAAGACTGGTACAATTGTGTACCAGTTGCAATATTCGAACACGTTTCAGACGGATTTCTGAAATGACTTGGTACAAATATGTACCAGATCAATCTTGGGATTCGTCTGACTCTTGATAGAGTCTCATGTTTGGTACAATTGTGTACCACTTTCAAGATTCTAACCCAATTCAGACGGACTCCTGACGTACTTGGTACACATATGTTCCCAATAAAAGTTTCTATCGAAAGTCAGACGACAATTAAGAAGGAGAAATTTAACAAAGAGTCTCGATTTACTTTTTTACTATGACCCTCCTCAAACTTTTTTGTATGCAATGTTTTAAAAGAAGTCCGGCTGATTAGTGTTCTCATGGGTCCTGGGTACGGATATATGGACACAACCGTCAAATGAATCCAAGTTAGCTATCAGACAACTTGAAAATTCGAGTTTTGGAAGTTCTGCTTTTGCTGAATTTCGGACATTTTTGGACACACAGGTCGTAAATATCAAAAAATTAGACTTTGGCTTCCGGTTTTGAAATCAGCACAGCAAGAGCTTTCCAATAATGTCCAGATGTGAACAAACGATTCATCCTATCGTTCAGGAGATTTTCACTTCCACCCATATTTCAGACCAAGATTCTGAACCAAAAGTCTCGATGCACTTTTTGACAATGTCCGTCCACAAATTTTCTTGTATGCAGTGTTTCAACGGAAGGCCGGTGGATTGGCATTCGTATGGGTCCTGGGTACGCAAATATGAAAACGACTGCTCAGTAAATCTATAGTAGCTACCAGACAACTCAAAAACTCGAGTTTTGGAAGTTCCAATGTTGCTGAAATTTGGACAGTTTTGGTCTCACAGGTCGCAAATCTCAACCAATCAGACTTAGGCTTACAGTTTTGAAATCAGCGCAGCTAGAGCTTTCTAACGATACCCAGATCTCCGCAAACGGTTCAGTCTATCGTTCAGAGGACTTTGACATACACCCAACTTTCAGACTAAGATTCTGAACCAAAAGCCTCGATGCACTTTTTGACATTGTCCGTCCACAAAATTTTTTGTATGCAGTGTTTCAACGGAAGGCCCGTGGATTAGCATTCTTATGGGTCCCAGGTACGCATATATAGATACTACAGCGCAGTGGTTCCTTGTTAGCCATCGGACAACTCGAAAAATCAACTTTGGGAAGTTTTGACTTTGCTGAAAATCGGAAAGTTTTGGGCCGCACAAGTCGCACATCTGAACGGATCAAGTAATGGCTTGCAGTTCTGAAATTAGCGCGTCAAGAGCTTTCTAACGATACCCAGATCTTCGCAAACGGTTCAGACTATCGTTCAGAGTACTTTGACATACACCCAACTTTCAGACCAAGATTCTGAACCAAAAGTCTCGATGCACTTTTTGAAAATGTCCCTCCTCAAAATTTTTTGTATGCAGTGTTTTAACGAAAGGACGGTGGATTAGCATTTTCTCGGGTCCTGGGTACGCAAATATGAAAACGACTGCTCGGTAAGTCTATAGTAGCTACCAGACAACTCGAAAAATCAACTTTGGGAAGTTTTGACTTTGCTGAAAATCGGAAATTTTTGGGCCGCACAAGTCGCACATCTGACCAGATCAAGTAATGGCTTGCAGTTCTGAAATCACCGCGTCAAGAGCTTTCTAACGGTACCCAGATCTTCGCAAACGGTTCAGACTATCGTTCAGAGTACTCTGACATACACCCAACTTTCAGACCAAGATTCTGAACCAAAAGTCTCGATGCACTTTTTGAAAATGTCCCTCCTCAAATTTTTTTGTATGCAGTGTTTTAACGAAAGGACGGTGGATTAGCATTTTCTCGGGTCCTGGGTACGCAAATATGAAAACGACTGCTCGGTAAGTCTATTGTAGCTACCAGACAACTCGAAAAATCAACTTTGGGAAGTTTTGACTTTGCTGAAAATCGGACATTGTTGGGCCGCACAGGTCGCACATCTGAGCGGATCAAGTAATGGCTTGCAGTTCTGAAATCAACGGATCAAGAGCTTTCTAACGATACCCAAATCTCCGCAAACGGTTCAGTTAATCGTTCAGAAGACTTTGACATATACCCATATATCAGACCAAGATTCCGAACCAAAAGTCTCGATGCACTTTTTGGAAATGTCCTTCCTTAAAATTTCTTGTATGCCTCGGCTTAGCCAAAGTACGGTGGATTAGCATTCTTATGGATCCCAGGTACGGATATATGGGTACCACCGCGCAGTGGTTCCTTGCAAGCCATCGGACAACTCGAAAAATCAACTTTGGGAAGTTTTGACTTTGCTGAAAATCGGACATTTTTGGGCCGCACAGGTCGCACATCTGAGCGGATCAAGTAATGGCTTGCAGTTCTGAAATCAGCGCGTCAAGAGCTTTCTAACGATACCCAGATCTCCGCAAACGGTTCAGACTATTGTTCAAAAGACTTTAACATATACTCATATTTCAGACCGTGACTTTGAAACAATAGTTTCGATGCACTTTTTGGAATTGTCCCTCCACAAAATTTCATGTATCCATCAAAGTAGACTAAGTCCGGTGGTTTGTCATTCTCACGGGTCATGGCTACCCAAATATGGGTACCACCGCCCGACGCTTCCATGTTAGCCATCGGACAATTCGAAAATGTGGTTTTTGGAACTTGTGAGAAGAAGATATGGTATATCACAAAGCCCAGTTTCGCTCTTTATCCTAATCGTTTCACTCCCACTGTCACCAGTCATGCCATAAGAGATTGCTTACTCAACTTAATCATAACTTTACTCACTTCATTAGACGTTATACATTCCTAAGACGTCACGGCACCCACATGGTACACATGTGTACCAGACTGAAAGAATAGGTTGTTAGAGTTTGGAAAACACCTACTAAGTTGTCTGAAATTTTTTGTACTTTCAGACATATTAAGTTTTTTGACTATTCGATACAAATCACCGTTTCTGTTGAATTGCCTGTCGCCACAAGCAAGATCGCGCCACTAGCTCCAATTTGAGCTATACCACGACTTTCTACGTGCTCAGGAACATATTCTACGGCCATGGAACACTATTGTACCAATTGGTACATTAGTGTACCACCTCTCCCTTAATACGGTGGTACGACTTTGTCCCAGGTGGTACACATCTGTACCAGCCCGTGTTAAGAATCCTGCCCCTGGGACGACTTTGTCCCAGGCTGGTACACATATGTACCGCCTGGTACACATATGTACCGCCTGGTACACATATGTACCAGCCCCTGTTAAGAATCCTGCCCCTGGGACAATTTTGTACCAGGCTGGTACACATCTGTCCCAGCTAGGAACAATTTTGTACCACCTGGGACGACTTTGTACCATCTGAAAAAAAGACTCAACCTTGTAATAACCTTACGACTTGCGTAGCTCAAGAAATGGCGGATTATTTGATTTCTGCAAATATGACAAGTTTTCAACGCCAAAATAAGAAAGTCAGCTATATCTCACTATAGAGAAAAGCTAGAAAGGTGCTTCAAAAAGCAAAAATGAAGAGCTCAACAAGGGTTTTTGGATGGATATAATGGTAGCTATGGAGGTATTGTCTAAATGTTAAAAAACGGGAAAAAAGGGCCCGGAAGGGGGCGTTAAAGGTTTGGGGGGGGGGTGGGGGGGGGGGGGATAAAATTAAAAAAAATTTTTTTTGGATTGTTTCATTTAATTTTTTTTTTATTTTAATTGTCAACAAATAATATATGCCTAAAGGAATCAACACCTTAGGGGAAAAGGTAATAAAAGTATACGAACTGGGGGGGTTTTAAAAAAATTTTATATATTTGTTCTTTCTTCTTTTTTCTTTCTTATCCGCTAAAAACCCTAAGCTATAATTTTGAATTTTTCATTGTTTTTTGTTTTAGGATCTAAAGACGGCGATCACGCCAAAGTCAGTCCGGCCAAGCCGTCGCCAGTGGATCGGGAACGAGGTCTGCCTCGCTGCAACGGGATTCCCTGCAGCCGCTCGGCTCATCCAAATCCAGCCAGCAGTCCTGAACTCAGTCGGGTTCTGGGCAAACGACTCACCAGCGCTTTGAACGGTCACCCACCCATACCCCCACGATCCCCCCGAATTTTTCGGGGTGAATATTCGCCGTGGAAAAAGCCTGAACCGACAGGGAGTCAGGCGACCCTTGATGTGGATCCGACTAACTACCTGGCTGTGAAAAAGCAAGCTAAGATTGGCATAAAAAGTTTTGCTTAAATAGGAACTATATGGTCGCTATACATATATGGAAGCTGTCATACTATTGGGGAAGAGGTGTTTGTACATTAAATACTCAAGCTTGCTTGGTCTGCTGAGATACTGTTCTATTGGGCACCACCATTTAATAGACTTAATTCACAGGTTTAATAGACTTAATTCACAGGCTTTACAATCCAATTGCCAATCTACATCTAAAATGGACCGCACAGTTTTAGTACGACCACTCCTTGAATGTAGTGTACTTGCTCTTGTGAAGTAATTATGTACATTTAAATATTTTCCTACAGCTTGCCATTCAAGAAACGAGAAGACGTGGACTCAGAAGCAGAATCAGCAGTCACCGTTCGGAATAAGAATTAGTTGTGGCGGCCGATCCTCTCTCCCCCACCCCCCAGCCGAATAGCAAGATCTGACTTAAACAAATCTAATCGACATATTAGGATTTGGATGCTTTATTGAAGTTTAACAGATTATATATTTACAAAAGCTTTCAGCTACTGTACAGAAACGTAAGAAAGCAGGGATCACAGACAAGAACAAATAACGGTGCAATCAGTTTATCATGTATGTAAGGAGCAGAAAGAACTGGCTTAGTGACTTTCACTTTGGCAGTAGGAGGAGGTTTGACTCAGCGGGGTCGAGTCTTAGTCATAAATTGGAGCAGCGAAGAGCCATTTAGGATGATCGTTTCTGGGCAAAATACTGGTGAATATAGTCATAGGGGGATCCTCCGACGGCTGGCTTCGAATTGGGCTCGGATTTGCAGTGCTGTATGGTGATGTCTTCTTCGCAGAGATCGCACTTCACTTCACAGCACCAGACGAAACGACACTGAAACAGGAACACGTAAGAGTAACATACAAAATAGTGTAAAAAGGCTAAACGTACAAATTATATGCGTATATAAGCTTTTTATATTTTTAATTAACGCTTTTAATTTTAAGTAAGCTGCTGAAAACAGATCCAAAAACAAAGGGATATGCAGTCTTCCAGTCTCTTCCCATAAGCACGAAAACAGTTCAGAGCCCAAAACGATAGTCCTATATCAGGATCTTGCTTTGGCAATTGGAGTTGAAATTTTGCTAAAGCTTTTGATTTCTGAAAATTCCATGTCAACAAGGAGAAACTGAAACTATAGTTTGTTAAAAATAGCTGATTATAAATACATACATTGCATTTGTACTGCTGATGATGTACAGTACTCTCATAGCCACGACCGCAGCACATCAATTCGCAGTTGTCGAATCCTGGGGATGAAGCATTGCAGAGGCGACCAGCCGTTCCAAGGAGACCTGAAGCAGAAAACAGAAAAACTATCAAAACTGAACTAAACTGTAGAGTGTTAATATGTGGAAGTTTCACAGGGTCACAAATGCAATCGAAGAATAATTCTGGATCACATCAAGATAATGTCGCAAATGTAACAGCTAATTACCAAGTCGATTATTACAGATTCCAATTGCTGATTAAGCTGAAAAACTTCTGTTTTTGAGGCTGCGGATCAATCATTCTTTTGTTTATCAAAATTCGACGATTTTTTAATTCTGACAAACTTGTGCCAGATACAATTTAGCAGTATTAAGCAACAGCAGAACGGGTTCAAACTTTTCGAAGCAGTTTTTCTTAGGTAAAATTTCTTTGACCAGATCCCGAAACGTAGTGCAGTACATGTAAAGTTTGTACTTAGTCGTTGCAAACACAGTCCGTGAGATTATGCAAAAATTAGACTAAAAAGTTCCTCGCAGACTCAAGTTAACTCTAACCTATATCGTCATTTTTCCGACAGAAGTCGGGCGATTTTTCGAAGTAGACCAAATCAGTTCGTCGAATCATTCGCTTTTTGGCCTTCTTACTGCCTTCGACGGCATCGCGATAGCGACCCGTCGTTGGAATCAGCGTTTTTCCATCCGGAAGAACTGTCACCTAAACAGAAAAGCAAATCATAAATTTCAAAAAATTCCGGGATTTAAAATGCTGACTGAAAATTGTTTACAATACATATGTATTTTCTGAATTTGTGATTTAACACCAAATCTTCTATGCTCTTTCACACTATGCCGTTCTGAACACAATCAGGAGAATGCTCTGTTTACCTGATTAGCTTTATCATATTTCTTGTGGAGAAAGGAACCAACAACTCTGAAGGATCTCAGGGTTCTCCAGCAGGTTCGAATGGAACAGGCACCGGAAACCCCGTGACACTGACATTCCTGGCCGATATGCTTTCGGACAGCCTAAACCGAAAAAATGAACATAAAACAAACAAGAATTAGTAAAACCAAGGGGAATTTTGAAGACAATACCTTTATTGCTGTGTATGTTTTTCTGTGAACTCGTTTAAACTAAGCTTCCATTAGTTCTTTATTTTATTGATTGTACTCTTTTGTATGAGAAAGAACTTTTACAAGTGTTCTGCTACGTGATGACGAGTGGTTGGATTTTTTGGAACAAGATAAGTTTGTTTTTGGATATTTAATAAATTCAGCAAATAAATTAATTAAAAGAGGAGTAAATGCAAAAATGAGGGAACCACGCAGTTTCGCAATGCGTAATTTAGATACAGGGTTACGTATGTTTGTTTCGGTTTTTGAGTGGTTGTGTTCTGCGTTGTTTGATTTGTTTAAAAAGCAAAAACTAGCTTTTGATAACTCTTTTGCTTGCAATGAAAAAAGAATGTCTATTTGTGGAGCCATTTAATAATTAACAGCCTCATAGCGGCTGCCGGATCATAAGGAACATAGTGGGTCACAAATTGGTACACAACATCAAAAACCGGCATGTTGAGGTTGTGAAGCAGAAATGCCAAGTGGTTGAGCAGTTTGCTTACCCAATAACTAACAGCCTCGTAGCGGCTGTCGGATAAGAAGGAGTATAATGAGAGGAAAACTGGTGCACAACGGACAACCTTACAAACTAGCGCGGCATCAAAGCTAAGTTGTTTTTTGTTTGTTTACAATTTGATTGGGACAGAGATGACATGGCGGGTGAAAAAGGTCCCTCTGTGTCTATCTCTGATTTTCAATCAATTTTTTCGGTAACTTAGCGGACATTTTAGCAGGAATCTTAAAAGGATAAAAATTAATACTGTGGGATGTTTAATGCTTATTTGTTTATGTAAAAAAAGCCATTCACATGTACTCTTAGAAATACGGACTTTTCATCTCTATCCTATCTGAGTGCTCGCCATACCCTTCCGAATCCCTTTCTGCAGCCATGTTTTTTTAGTATCCCAAGCTGTCGAGCAAGCTACGGTAGTTTTCAGCCATCTTAGTTGTGCTTGACATACGGGGGTCAGTGGTGGTTGGCCAGACGACCATTGCTGACCTGGGTGCAACTGAAATAACCGTACGTCTGACTGGCTTGGGGGTCATGTTTCTGTCCTTGACCTTCGCTTCTCCGCTTCTTGTCCGTATTTTTAAACGGTCTGCGGGGAGCAGCAACGTAATGGCCACTTTGTGTGCCGCTGTTGCTAGGCCCTTCTCAAAAAAAGAACTTTTACAAAATGATTAGACGTTGATATTAAGCCTCAGTACCAAATGTGGTGGGCTGGATAAAGTTCTCCAAAGCCAAGTTGGAGGTACGCTAGAAATTTTTCTTGCTAACAATTATTTCAGTAAGGCTTTCTCTTAAAACTATTTTAAAAATCAAAAAAATTGAAACTTAAAATTAAACTTAAGCCAAGTTATTTGCAATGAATCTGAATCGCAATTTACCCGTCTTCCAGCCCGACTATTCTGTGAATGCATCAGTGTTTGAGCATCTCTTGGAGATCGCTTCTTTTTGTCCAAAAAGCGACGAGTGAATTTTCGGGCAAACTCGAAGTCCACTGAGCAACCACCCCACTGAAATTGCCCCTGAAACACAAAAAATTAGGTTGCCAAAGAGTTAATTATTCTATGCCTTGAAAGAGCCACGAAAGCGCAAGAAACCCCTTTTCTTTGAAATAGTCAACACATCCAGTTTGGGCAGGTCAGCGTGGCTCGGAATTGATGTTTGCTGAGGCAGCTGCCAGGAGCTTAGCATTTACTTTTCAATCACCAATCAGCACGGAAGCGGTTAGCAGGGATGTCACTGCTCCCACAATGGGTAAGAAAATTGGCCACGAGGGGTAAAAAATTGCCCAAAAAAGTAGGTTATACGACTAAAATGTCTAAAAATTTTGCTGGAATTTTTCGCATAAAATCACTATGTTTTGCATAAAAGGTTCCAAAACGTCGTTTTAGCTGAAAAACAGATGTTGTTAAAAAACGGCAAAAATCGCTTAAAAATCGCTCTCACAAGGGGTACCCAAATTTGCTTCCACAAGGGTCAGTGAAATTTGACCTCCAGTTCAGGTATGCATGGAAGCATACCAAAGGGAGCCTGGAAATTTTTATTTATACGAATTTCGACACTCAAATATTCTAACTACTTAAGGTTAAATCGGCGTAGTAAACTTAAAATTAAAGACTGTTAAATAAACACCTTAGTGTCCTTTCCAACTCCTCTGCGAAAGGCCAGATCACAACCGCATTCAGAAATCTTTCCCTTGGTGCAATCCTCAGCAATCTGGTAAACAATTCCAGCACTGGTGATGGCATAGGCAAACGCCTCTTCCTTGCTTCCCACTAAAACAAGATAACCAATTTACATAACGGTTGCAATTTAGCAATATAAGGTGAGCTTTGGTAGGGCCCACGCCGTAACTTTATATTCTTGAGAAGTTATTATAAAAACTTTTGTCGCAGATCTTGCTGAAAAGTTGCATTACAAGGATTATCGGGGTCGTAGAACAGGAATCGGCAGACTTTTCGTTAGGGCAGTATAAGCAAAAGTTGCTAAAGAGTAAACTTGCAGTCTGCTAACGGAAAGCTGAATCGAAGAACGGGTTTCAGATCTTCCGGAGACGACCACGAAAACCCCTGTATGCAAAACATACCAGTACCAAATTTTATCTCGATTGATCAAATTTTAAAAATTTTAGCATTGTGGGTGCAAAATAGAATGACCCGACAATTTTTAAGATGTGCCCATACCATAGAATTACCGCAACTTATATACTGCTTCAGCTGAAAGCGAATTCAGCAGTAATTCAAGCAACAGCTGAGCAACGAAAAAATAGAGAACTGGATAATTAGCATAAACAATAGTATCAAGAGTGCATAATTGCACTATATATTAGAAGAAGAGTAAGCCACTAGAGGGCTTCTCTTCTTGGCATTGCGTAACGGTGCTCCGACCAGAATACGCGAATGTTCCCCCGTTTGGTGGGGGGGTCGACAAGCATACCCCCTCCCCGTTTGGTGGGGGGGTATGCAAAAGGGGTCCCCGTTTGGTGGGGGGGTTGGCAGAAGGGGGTCCCCGTTTCGGGGGGGGGGTCGCCAAGTCAGGCTGAAACTGGCTGAATCTGATTGGCTGTTGGCGACCCCCCCCAAACGGGGACCTCTTTTGCATACCCCCCCCACCAAACGGGGACCCATTTTGCATACCCCCCCCACCAAACGGGGACCCCTTTTGCATACCCCCCCACCAAACGGGGACCCTTTCTCAAATAGAACAAAAACTACCGTAATCCTCTGCTATACCCCCCCACCAAACGGGGAGGGGGTCTCTGCAATCTGATTGGCTGTTGGCTACCTCCCCACCAAACGGGGACCTCTTTTCTGCTACCCCCCCACCAAACGGAGGGGGGTATGCTTTGTCGAAGAGAGCTACCCCCCCACCAAACGGGGGAACATTCGCGTATTGTGGTCGGAGCACCGTTACGCAATGCCAAGAAGAGGAGCCCTCTAGTGGCTTACTCTTCTTCTTATATATAGTGCAATTATGCACTCTTGATAGTATTCAGTTAAGGTTACGGTAGCTGATTTAACACTGAGATGAATAATGCTGACCGTGACAGTTTATCGGAGACAAAAAATTGTTTGGTTCCCCTTGGTCCCCCCTGAAAAACTTAAAATTTACATTTTTTAAAATTTAAATTTTTCTCACGGATCGATCGGAAATGGAAATCAGAAATCTCCGCCACATGTGTTAAAATGCACCTATACCAAATTTGAGCTCAATCTATTAAATTTTGCGAATTTTAGGCACATGTGTGCGTATTCGGAAGAACCACCGTATACTTATTTATACGACAAAAGGGAAAATATATCGGCAAAGAAACATATGAAAACGGAAAGCCCTGAACTTGTCAAAGAAGTTAAAATTGCAGAAAAGCGTTTCAAACTAATCTAAATAATTTTGACAAGTAGCATATAAACGAGAATAATGGTTTGCCCGTTTCCTTCGGAAGTGGCGGCAAACCAAAAATGGAATATTCAAAAGCCATGCTTGTTCGTTGTCAACACGCTGCCTGAAAATGGTTTTTTCATTAGTCAAAATCCAGCTCCTGAAATTGAAATTTGGTTTTAAAGGACTCAATTGTTTCCACCCGCTTTCCCTTGTCTACAACTACCGGGTCGGTAATATCCTACCTTTGAGAACAATATTATCAAATCCATTTTCCTGTTTAGTGGTACAGTTCCATTTTCTATGCTTAAATTGATACTGACACTCTTCCAGACCCAGATGGACCCCCTTTCCCACCGATTCCATCACGGATGGATGTTTGGCGCAGAGACGGCGTTGGTAGGGAGCCAAGCCGGGGATTCTCTCGCAGGGCATCGCGGGCGATACCCGGGAATCTGATGGCAGCCGTTGAAAGAGCCTGAAAAATAGCAAACCTTTAAAACGATGAAAAATAAAGATGGTCAAAATTAGATTTAAGAGTTGAAAGTTGAAATTTAAGAGTTTAAATTAAATTACTTGGAAATCATATGTGTAGGAAGTGAGAAGTATTGTTAAGTGTGATAGAAGCAGTGTAAGATTAGGTAGGCTTGTAACATTAGATTTTTAGTACCGATTCTCTTAATTTTTGTTGAATCAACGACAACCCCGAATGTCAAGACTTTATGCTTCGCTGTACAAACCAAACCTTTCCAGATCAGCCTTTGTGCCAAGAAATAGCTATGCTGCTACTGTCATATTTGAGCGCAAAGAAAAACGAATTTTTGGATCACTTTAACTATTTCTTGTAAGCAGCAAAATTTTTTCAAAAATTGTTTCGGTTGGTCCCTCCTTACCAAACTAAAATTTAAAAATTCTAAATTTTTTAAAATTAGAAACTTTTAATTATTGAATTCATCAGCAACCACTATGCACCCGTACAAAATTTCAAAGTTATTGATCATTTAAACATTGAATACTTTTAAAATTGAAGATTAAAAACTTACCTTTTTAAAATTTAAAAAAAAAATTAAGATTTTTAGCTACAAATGGATTAGAAGTATCTGTTCTCAGTTCCATTTGATATTCAGTTGCTGTTACTTTAATGCGAGTTCATGTAGAGTTTTCAATTCGGTGGGGAGGGGGAGAATAGTTAAATTGGATCTTTTGGGGGGATAGTTAAAGAGATCCGAAATTTTAAAGAAAGACAGAAAATAAAAGAAAAAAAGAAGGAAAGCCCCACCACCCAACGTTGTGATATTTGACACTTTGACGATGCAAAGAGATGAACAGAAAAAGATACAAATTTTGTGTAGGCATACTTTCAAGGTTAAAATTATAAAGGTCAATTACATCTTAGCTTCCACAAATCTTCGGGCTATGGCTACTCTTTGCCTAAAACTAAATTTTGATTTAGGAAATTCAAGAATTTGTGGGCTTCCCTTGCATACTGCCGCTCCACTAAATTATGGTGCGATGTTTGAATTCAGCTTGGAGGAAAACCATACCAATCCAAATTCTGATTAATAATTGAATTTAATAATTAATTTATTGTAATTTATATTTTGATGGATAAGACAAGCGTAATTTAGCACAGGTATGAATAATGGCTCAGACTCTTATCTTTGCATAGTCTCGTGAGACTGGGTTACGGTAGTTCTCCAAATCTTTTGGTCCAACAGCAGAAACAAGATTTTATGGCTTTGTGCAATACAAGCTCTGTGCAACGGTGTACGGTAACCTTTTAAAACACAAATCACAAGCTTAAATTTAAATTTAATGTAATTTAAACATACTTACCATGCCCAACCAGCACTGAACAGAAATATGTTGCATAACAGTACCAGGAATGTCATACTTTAAAGGAAGGAAAGGTCAGAAACAAGTGTGAAAGTCAGATAGTCTTAAGTGAGCAACTGTTTAATCAAAACAACATAAGGTCTTGCCTAACTCTAAAGGAAGGTCGTAAAATCGGAGAACTCTAAACTGTATTTCGGTAACTCCCCCTACAAAGGTCCCCTATTTATGATACCTATTGTTTGCCCTTCTCCGGTTTTATAACACTTCCTACAGTCCCCTTGGCGCCAACAATTATATCACTACAGGGGTCTTCTTTCACAATTTGCCGCTGACCATAACCCTTCTCAACAAAAAAAATTTTTCGGATAAAAATAGTTAATTTCGGTTAAAAATGGGTTAAAATGGCTAGCGATCAATTAATGTTCGATTCTACCAGCTATTTTGACAAATACTTATTTTGTACTTATTAGAGATTGACGAGGTTAAATTGGTACCAGCCGTTCAAATATCATTATTCAAAAGGATGCCGACGATATTATTCTTCTTAGATAATAATAAGACAAAGAATTATAATGAAAATTTATGGTTCTCTTTTTCCTTAGCGAGACCCTGAATTATGTTAGAAAATTAGAAACTTCTGCCAGTATGATTTATGTAAATGAACATTATTATTAGATTCACATAAAGTATGGTGTGCATTTTTGGTCAGCTTTTGCTGAGGACAAAAATAGAAATTTTTCTGTAATACCGCCTTCTCACTCTAAGGAAAATTTTTGATATAAAAAAGAATTTTGCATCCAAAACACAAATTACTGATGAGTCAATTTGACGACTTTTACGTTTCACCTCCACCGTCCCCTCCACGCAGCTGGTAAAATTTCGGATAATTGAACTAAAATTAGGGTGTGCATAAAACACGGCCCCGGCCCCGGCCCGGTGCATAAAACACGACCCCGGCCCCGGCCCCACATAAAACACGGCCCCATTACGGCCCCGTACATAAAACACGGCCCCGTCACGGCCCCAAACATAAAACACGGCCCCGTCACGGCCCCATCAAAAAATCATATTTTTGACTAATGGGACTAAATATAACCAATTCAGCATTTCCTAATCTATCAAATTAAATTGTTTAACTGTTTAGGCTTTGAGTTTGAAAAATCGAATTTTGAATTAAAAATATTATCTTTGAACCACCTTATTTAAGTTTTTGTATTTTGAAATTTTGAAATTTTGAAAATCAGATAAAATGAGACCTGAAACTGAAACTGAATCTGAATCTGAAATTCCGACGAGCAACCGCCTGAAACTGAAACTGAAAATCCTCAATCAGCAGATCTTAAACTGAATCTGAAACTGAAACTGAAAATCCTCAATCAGCAGATCTTAAACTGAATCTGAAACTGAAACTGAAAATAAATGGTCCGCCTGAAACATCACTACCTTTAAACTTAACTTATTAACGAAACTGCATATGATCAAATGTTGTACATCGTAGAATAGAAGACGCTTAGAGATTTCAAGTGATTTAAAAATCAACTGATAATGTTTATCTTAACAATCAGTAACTAAGTTTTTAAAGTAAGTCGTGCCGTATTGACACCTTGTGGTCATAAAGTTCAAGAGATCGTAAAAAATAACATTTTATAAAAAATTACATAAAATAGCATAAACACATTTACACATTTACTTTAAACAATTTAATTTAAGTTACACATTTAATAACTGCATAAACAAAACATAAAGTTTGCTATTTGTAGGTTTACCAAGATACAAAAAAAGAAAAAGATGGTTCAAACAGAATACTTTCAATTCAAAATTTGATTTTTCAAACTCAAAGACTAAACATTTAAACAATTTAATTTGATAGATTAGGAGATGCTGAATTGGTTATATTTAGTCCCGTTAGTCAAAAATATGATTTTTTTGATGGGGCCGTGACGGGGCCGTGTTTTATGCACGGGGCCGTAATGGGGCCGTGTTTTATGTGGGGCCGGAGCCGGGGCCGTGTTTTATGTATGGGGCCGTGACGGGGCCGTGTTTTATGTATGGGGCCGTGACGGGGCCGTGTTTTATGCACGGGGCCGTAATGGGGCCGTGTTTTATGTGGGGCCGGGGCCGGGGCCGGGGCCGTGTTTTATGCACCCGGGCCGGGGCCGGGGCCGGAGCCGGGGCCGTGTTTTATGTACCGGGCCGGGGCTGGGGCCGGGGCCGGGGCCGTGTTTTATGCACACCCTAAAATTATCCATTAATAATTTTCGAATTTGAAGTTTTAAACGTGCAAAAAATTCAGTCATTTTGATTCTAGTTAAATTTTATCAGTAACGATAAGCAGGCCTCGGCACGTTGCTCGCCTTGCAGTGGTTCACAAAAACTAATATTTTTGTATCAAGTGTTGATAAGCTATGTATATCTATCTATTGATGGAGAATCGCATAACGGATTCTAGATCAATTTCGTGCTGTATTCAGCAACCACATAATCTTTAACTTCGGACAATCGGAAGCAAAACCACATTCGTAGCACTCAAAG
Source organism: Trissonchulus latispiculum (assembly GCA_030248195.1). NCBI lineage: Eukaryota > Metazoa > Nematoda > Enoplea > Enoplida > Ironidae > Trissonchulus > Trissonchulus latispiculum. Next base: position 52,363 of record JASAND010001701.1, read on the forward strand.
CATAATTAAAGGTTGAATTGTAATGATTAGAACGTAACTCAATTACTTTTCACTGGAGTACCGTTGCACCATACCTGAAAGGGAACTAAAATTTCACTGACCCTTGTGGAAGCAAATTTGGGTAGGTACCCCTTTTGGAGCCATTTTTCTTAAGCGTACTTTTGAAAGCAATTCTCTTGGGATTGTTTTTAACGAAAAACAACAATTTGTTAGCAGTAACAACGTTTTTAGAACGTTTTAGCAAAAAATAGTGGATTTAAGTGAAAAATTCCGACAACGCTGGAAAATATTTGAAAATTTCAGTCGTAAAACTTATCTTTTGGGCAATTTTCTTACCCCTTGTAGTTAATTTTTACCCATTGTATGAGCACTTTCATCTTGTGGGCGACTTCGCCGAAGGGGGATTTCCCCCTTGCTCCGTGTACCTGTGCACTACACACCAAAAACTGATTTTTCAATCGGAACATGTGGTTCTGCTCTACCATCTTCTAAGTTCTACTTAGACTTCTACTTCTAAGTTCTTCTACTTCTTCTAACGTTGCGTTGACACGATTAGGTGACTATACAATTTGGTAACCGGTAAACTAATTTTGCCCGGTAAAAAGCCTTTACTGTTTTCGTGTTTTTATATACCTAATGTTGTAATTAGAAATTCTACTGAATCTAATTCCGTTATCTAATTTGCTCGTACCAAGAGTACATAATATATAAGAGTGTGACAGCAGGCAAGCTCTCTGTTATCAGCTCAACGTACATGCTGTGTTCGCTAATGGCTGACCCCCCCACAAACGTGTATGCTCACTTCAAAGAAATTTGGCCGCTACGCTTGCACGCTGAAGCTCGAAGCAGACACAAATTGGACGAACCAGGCGTTGTGTTTTCGAGCTTCAGCACGTAAAGATACGGCGAGTGAGCGTACAGAAACGTGTACTGGGTACACATTTGTGGGGGGTCACTAGGTACATGTTTGTGGGGGGGGGGTCAGCCGTTAGCGTGCAGAGCATGTACCTTGAACTGATAACAGACAGTCTGCCAGCTGTCACACTCTTATCTATTATGTACTCTTGCTTATACTTAATTATAATTTAGCTTTAAGTGGCTCTAATCCAGATTGCCTGGATTAACTCAAGGTATAGTTTGGATAAATTTGCAGTGATAATCCACCGGCTATTCTGATCAAATTTTTTGAGAAATAGTTTCGCACAAAGAGAGGGGTAACTCCGGATTTTGTTCAACAAGATGGGGTAAACCCTCCTCACCCCTTTTGTGAAAAAATTAGTTTTAGTCGCATTTGCACTGTGCACTTTTTCCACTGTTTCCTTTCAGGTTTCTTGTGTATTGACTGTCATGGACTTTGATTTGACCGGGTGAGAGTATTTTTGCTTTCTTAAAAGTCTTACTTTCGAAGGTTCACAAAATTTATAGTTGACGTCTAAGACATTTATATTCTGGATATGCAGCTTTCGTTATAGTTTTCATCACTTTGAAATTGTTGATTTTCGGATGCCGCTTTTGTGCTCGTTTCAGCGTAGGGGTACTCAATCGTCGGTGTGAGCCTCCGGTGCCGTTGCCTAAGAATGGGCCGTCCTCGGGCGATCACACCGACGATTAACTGCAGCTTAGATATCATCATAATTTAGGTTGTTTTATTTGGTGTCGTTATGCATATGTATGTGCCGATACTTAGGTGTTGTTTTGTATGTTTAGGTTGCGTTACTATGCCATGCTCGAAAGCCATCCCCCCTTGTTGCGCCTAGCGTGCCTTCACACGGCGGATGATTGCTCTGGCATCTGGCTTTGGCGATGGTCTATTCTTGTTAGGTCCAGTGACTACGCGACACTGGCAATGACGATGCCATTGTTGGTGCTATTACTCTGCCATCCTACAACTATACTACTATATTATCATCCCATCTTGGACTTGATCCCGGGTTTTTTGCTGGGCCCCCGATTTTTGCTGGATAAAGCTAACTTTAATTATTCGCTACAATTACATTTGTTTTGATTGTTGTATGCCTTTACAACTTTATTTGAAAGAATTTGTACAGAATGCAGTATTCCTATATAAATAACGCCCAATTATTGCATGCTGAAATACCTAAAGGCACGCCTAGGACAACCATATTGCAGATAAAAGCAATAAAGGTTGCACCTCCAGTCAAGACAGAATAGTACATAGATTGCGCTCACTATACAGTTTTTTAAATAACACAATTAAAACAAATCAGTTCTAAAACAGTTTCATAAACGTTGCACAGCCGTCAGTGCAGGTGTGTAAATGCAGAAGCTTTGGTTTTTCTCCGAACTGCAGAATCACGAAAGGGGTCTACCCTTGAAATTTCAGAAATCGACCAAAGTAAATTAGACATAACCAGTACGGTTGACTGGAGATGGACCGGCGGTAAAATGTTTTGCTATCTGTATCGGCTTTACTTTCGATTGTTGCCGTTTTTCGCGATATCTGTTTATGTGAATGCAAGCAGCCAGAACCAGTTCAAAGCCACTAATTATTGAGGCTCCAGTTAAGATGGCTGCTGTTCCTGCCCACTGAGTCAGCATTTTGACATTCTAAAATGCGTTATAACTATTTTATTTCATATATATAATAATGGCAATGTAACCAGAAATGAACATCGCGTGCACTTCACTTTGCACGACGTAACATTGTGCTGGATGGTTGAGCCGTCACCCCAAGACAGGCAGGGCCCGAATTTTTTCTGTATTTTGAAATTTCTTCCGGTAGCCTTCGGAAGACGACCTAATGGGGACTCTATCATCATGTGTCTTGGTATTACGGTGGACAGGTGGATTTCTATTTCAAAAGTATTACATTTAGTACGTTGATTCTTGATAAGGTCAGGAAGTAGAAGAGCTATGACATTTCAAAACTTGTGACAAATAGTCATGCTAGCGCACAAGCTCCTTGATAACTTGTTTCCAAACCATTTCTTACATCTAATGCAGGAACTTCCATAGAATACAGGTAGTAAGCTTTGCTAAAGTGTACAGCCACTTCTGCAGTGCTGAAACAAACAACTAAAGTCGATTGGATTTAATGGAAAGGTAGACTATTTTGCGTATAAATTATTTTTCATCCTCTGTGCACAATGCAAATCCAATCCAGAAACTGTATTTTTATCTCAGTCGAAGTTGGAGCTCAAACCAGAGTGCCAGATTCAAAAACTTTGCCGAATCGTTCAGTCCAGTCCAGTCCATCTAAGCTGGGAAGTAAATGTGCAAAGACTGCAATTATAAAACGAGAGTTGTGCCGATAAAACTCTAAAATTTTTAATGAAAAATTTCGATAAAATTTCTAATAATCTAAAACTTTATATGCAACTAATTTATTTAATTTTAGTTATTTAGCTTTATTTATTTAATTTAATTAACTTATTTATTTAATACTATGTAACCATCAGTGCAACCAAGAGTGCATAATTGCACTATATATAAGAAGAAGAGTAAGCCACTAGAGGGCTTCTCTTCTTGGCATTGCGTAACGGTGCTCCGACCACAATACGCGAATGTTCCCCCGTTTGGTGGGGAGGTAGCTCTCTTCGACAAAGCATACCCCCCCTCCGTTTGGTGGGGGGAGTAGTATATGGGTGATAACTGGTTTGAGCAGGAGTACGTATGTGAGTCAGATCTTCTTACCGGGAGAAAACCCACAAGTCAATTCTGCTATTCATAGTTCAAACATCAGGGAAACGATACAAGAACAGCAACAACACCCTAAAGAGGGAAAAGCCGTTAACAAACGAAGAACAATACGAACAATTTCTGAAAGAAGCTCAGCTAGATAAATTCGAATGTTCGGAAAAAGTCCAAGGAATGGTTCAAGAAGCTATTGCGTAAGTACGTACATGTCTTTGCTACGCCTACTTCAACTTAGGAAAATGCACAACTGGACAACATCTGATTGATACTGGTATGGGTGGACCAGTAACAGCTAAGGCCTACAGAGTGAATCCTAATGAAAGACTACAAATTGAAGAACATTCGAAAGATGTTGGATCAAGGTATTTGCTCTCCATCGAATAGCCAATGGTCATCTCCGTGTATGCTGGTCGGTAAGAAGGATGGAACAACAAGGTTTGTCATCGATTACAGGAATCTGAACAAGATAACTAGGGAAAGACCGATATCCACTACCCCTAAGATAGATGAAATTCTAGATATGTTCAGCAAAGGAAAATTTTTCTCCACCTTAGATCTTAATAGTGGCTACTGGCAGATCGAAATGTTTCCATCTCACAAAGAGAAAACTGCATTTATTTCACATATGGGACTTTTCCATTTCAATGTCATGCCTTTTGGATTAACGAATGCTCCAGCAACGTTTCAACGCATAATGGAGCGCATTTTTACTGAACTTCCCGTTTACATCGATGATCTATTGATCCCTTCAAACGATGAGGATCACCATTTGAAAATGTTGGAAGTTGTTTTTCAAAAATTGACTGACCATGGTCTTCGATTGAAAATGAAAAAGTGTGTCTTCTTTCGCAAGCGAGTTGAATATCTTGGGCACTTTATTTCAGAGAAAGGCATTGAAACTGACTCTCGTAAAGTAAGTGCAGTCCAAAATTTCCCTGTACCTAGAAGAACAGTCAAGCAGCTACGTGGATTTTTAGGTATGGCAGGGGTAGTATAGGCGATTTATTCAAAATTTTAGTACCATAGCCGGACCTTTGAATAATCTATTGAAGAAACAAGAATGCTTTCATTGGACTGATGAATGCCAAACAGCGTTTGATAGTTTGAAAACTGCGTTAACTCAGGCACCTGTGTTGGCATACCCAAATTGGGATAATCCATTTTTGTTAACAACTGATGCTAGTATTCAAGGTCTCGGTGCGGTATTAGAGCAAGAACAAGAAGGTGAATCAAGACCAAAACCAATCGCTTTTGCAAGTAGATCTTTAGTAGGTGCAGAAAAGAAGTACGAAATATACGAACTAGAAGGATTAGCTGTAGTCTGGGCATGTAAACATTTCCAACATTATTTAAGACATCGCCTGATCTTCCGACTAAATACAGAAAAGCAGACAACACATATAGATACTGACAACGAATCTGGGGAAAGGGATACATTACTAGACGAAACAAATATACCAATACCTGAAATGATTACGTAGCTAACCGACAAATACAACATATTTTCAAAGAACATAGCATTTGCAACATAGTTACATATCACAAGGCGCGCATAGAAACAAACAAATTACAAAGCCGGCAAAACAAGTTCTCACAAAATACAAAGCTCGAGCAAATATAAACAATCCACAAAAATACGTATATATTAATACAAACAAGTGAACATACAGATAATGTATATATATACAAAACAATTGAAAGTTCAAATGTCTATAATGATGCGCTGTCTTCAAATAGTTGTCGCTGCAATTTAAAATTATATTTGGTTGTGATGGTCTTCAGAGTACACTTTCGGGAGGTGTTCAAAACCGTCAGGAAATCTAAGCAGATCGGAGCTGAGAATTTTGAAGTTGCCATCGTTTGGAGTCGTTATATCCGTAGTAATAGGCCAGAGAAAATCGAGTTCCATAGGCGGAAACTGCGATCTTCACAGTTAGAAATACAGGCTACACGAGCCCCAATCAGTGCAAAATAAACACGACTCACAGTTATCGTCTATGAAACTTTTTCGAAATTTGAGAAAATAAAAATAATTCGTTTGAGGCTAAACTAGAGATAGACTGTTCAAGACTACAAGCTACACAGATATGAACCGTTCGTAAAGCTCCGAACATCAAAAAATCGTAGACATACTGAAATAACCAACACCAATCATTGAATGAAAATCACAAACAACAAAGTTAGTATATATAAACAGAAATTTTTTGAGTTTTTCGCGAAATGCTGCTTTTTTGGTATTTTCCAATACACATAGATAACACAAAAGTCTGTACAACAACTACGAATGCAATTATTAACTGTACAATGTTATTACTACTATTGCTCACTGTACATACAAAAAAAAAAACGGCAAGAAGTATCCTGCAACAGAAAACAAACATAACGAATTAAGTATACGCTGCAAAAAGATAATTCTATGCTACTGCAAAGAAAACTACTTCAAACTCCGAAATCGTTCAATTATGAGCAAAACTGCGCAAATATAAATCACTGCTTCATAATCGCATCATGAGGCTTTTAATTCAAAACGCAATAAACAATGAGCCTCGTTTTATTACTACCAATCAAAGCTTGCTTTCCATATACTAGAAACGGAACTACAAGAAGTAAAACTACTACGAGTTCAAGCTACAACTAAAATTCGATTCGCGAGATATAAATAAACAGTCGTTTCAATTCGATTTGCACACTACTGGTTAAGTCAGAATTTGCATTTGAAGTAGATGGGACATGGTATGGACCCAGAAAGCGGGCCAAAAGTTCGCACTCAGCACAACCAATGTCCCTGTTGTGTAGGTTATCCAGAAAGATAACTCACCAACGTAGGTAGGAATGTAAGACACGTATACCGTTTGATGTTTCGCTATGAATGAAAAGTGAGAAAACCAGTAGAGACTATTGAAGTTCCTGTAGAACCATTGATCCGAAGTATCCATCCCTGGATCTGTGCTCGCTCCGAAGGATATTCTTAGCATCTTGGAAGAAAAGAGCCAATCCAACTGATTTGCTGCCAAATGAGAACCAATGAACTAATCACAACACCTGAAGGCATAAAAAGAATACAGTATAGTTCGATATTAAGAAGTCCAAAGCAAGAAAATGCAATGAAACCCAAAGTTGACATCACAACAGCTTTCTGCAGACTACTCCGAAGCAGATTTAGATGTACACATGGCGATACTACCAAGCTATTGATAACAACAACCAGTTAAATGACTTTGAGAACCGTGACTCTGGTAAAGATAGTCTAACACAATATTCTGAATTAGCACAAACGTAATTTAAATGGCAGTTGAAAACCAAAACAAACCGTTAACCCGTTTGAATCTTACTGATACTTATGTGGTACAGAATACCCTTCCGCAGCTCTTTTAAACTCATATCGTAGCTTCCATGTTCTCTCGTAGCTTCCATGATCTCTGCCAAGTGGCGTAGCGCTGCCATGAACACCAGAGAAGGCTGGATCCTTCAAATAGATCTCCACGGTTTTATCCAGCCGTCGACGTAGCTTGTTGGACCTGGCTATAGGGAATGACAAAGCCATTAGCAAATTACCTGTTTTAAATTAAATAGAAAACAAGTGCAACGTTTAAATTGTGCAAAATAATGTGGAAGTGCAAAGTAAGTGGAAGAGGACTAGACTAAACCTAATAACTACTATTGAAAGAACATAGTGTTGACAAAACGGAATAAATTTGGTATAGGACGCAGTAAAGATGGAATAAATGACCTACTAACTGGTGCATACGGTGCTGGTGCGGTAGTGTTTTTAAACTGCTTGATGATT
>JASAND010001703.1:0-19553 GCA_030248195.1 Trissonchulus latispiculum
GTTCTTCTTTCTTGTCTATCTGTACTTGCATTCAAAATTCTGTACGCATTTTCGGGGTTCGCCCCATTTGTCAAGCATATATTTTCTAGTAAATGTGGTCTCTTTTTGGGCCATTTTAGGGTGTCATTTTAGCTTAGGTTTTTGTATTAGACTTGTATAGTCGGTAAGTAGGGCTTTTTCTAAGAAATATTTGGGTAGGTAATTAGTTATTTTTAAGCATGTACATTTCAGCAAATTTGGGGTAGGTTTCAATTTGAGTCTTTGCTCCTCATCGGTGGTTAAACTCCATTCGGTAGGATTCACTTAGGTTTGTTGGCGAGGTTAGTTAGGTCGACTGGAACTACATCTCCTCCAGGTTCGACGTTACCCTTGTGCACAGTTTCCCACTCGTAAAGTTTGGTCGGTACACTTCCAAAACTTTACACTCATATGGGTATCATTCGAAAGCTCTTATTGAGTAGATAAACGGCTGTAATAGGGCCAAAGCGCCAAAATGTTAGAAAAATTAGTTTCGAAGCCTCAAAGTGGTCAAAAATGGCAAAAACCGGTCAAAATAGGTCAAAATTGATGTAAAGTGCGCCAACTTTTAATAGAGTTACATATATTGCAAATGGTCAAAATTGAAAGTAATGGAAACAGCCCAGCATGGATATCATTCAAAAAGCTCTCACTGAGTCAAGAAATAATTGTGATAGGGCTAACACGTGAAAACGTTTCCAAATTGATATATGGCCCTCGATAAGAGGAAAACTGAAAGCGGCAGCCCATTCATGCAAATAAGCTTGTTGACATATTTATTCTGTCAAATTTCAATTTTAAAGTCTTCGAAACAACTGTTTCAGTTCATGACATGTTTGGAATGAGGAAAGCAAGAAAAAGAAACCCTTATAAAACAAATTCAAATGTCCCCGATCTTAGATAAATGTTACCTACATGCTTGTAACAGAACCGCAAAATCTCTAGGTCAGACGACACGCCTCAATCCAATATGATTTTATGTGCGTAAGTTTCGTTTGTGTGAAATTATGATGTGAGTACTTTCTATCTACTAGCTGAATGTTTTTCGTTCGTGTACGGTATGCTAATGTTCTTTCATTCATGTTTGCTTATTATGTACATTTCTAGATATGTCACCAACCAGGCCTGTGGGAAGAATGCATCTTCAAATAAAGTGGAAGCATCAAAAGCAGGAATTCATTCACCTGAAGCCTTTACTCATATTCCGATCATGAACGAAGAACCACCAACCAGGCGATTGCCCGTATTTGAAGAGACGTCAGCATAAAACTCAGTTCACAGTGTTTAATAATGTTTGTATGCATATATGTACATGAAGTTTGAAAATCTTAAAGGGGGTTTACAATCAAACTTTCGTCTGACTTTGTCAGATGAAAATTTTCTTCAAACAAATGTCAGACGAAATTCTCGCATGTAAACGACCACCTGAGTCAGCTCTGACATGGCAATCTTTGTTGGACGAAAATGGAAATTCCTTCTGATATCAGACGAAACTGACCACTCATATAGCTTCATTTCAAAAGAAACTTGGGTGAAGCAACAACAGCTGAATATGATTGGATGCCGTGGAATTGTCAGTAGCAAACTGCTTGCTTGTTTGATGGACAGTGTAAACTGCATGTCGGATAGAAAATGTTTGCTCTGATATTTGCTTTATCTGATAAAGTCAGACGGAAGTTTGATAGTGTAAACCGGGCTTTAGACTGAAGCCAAACTTTAAGGTTAAAGCTTAGCATGACCGCACCAAGACGCACTTCCCTCTAATATACGCAACCCGTTGTTGTAGCATCAACTTCAGGTAGATGCATGTTGACGGGTTGCCGAACTTTGATTCCATCGCAATGATTGCTTACTGGCGCTTTACGGATTTGCTGGTTGAAATCATGCCTACGCTGAGATTGCCAACAAGGTCAATGGGGTTGAAAATTACAACACCTGCAGAAATGTGGCTAATTGCAGGGAATAAACTTCGTCTGGGCGTCTGATGACGTTTATATTTCATACACTTTCATATTCCCTCTATATACTGGAGCTGTGCCGTTAAGAGATTCTCCGGTCCGGTGGGCGGACTTCCAATAACCGGGCCCGCGCCCAGCCCGGACCCACGGCTCACTTCAAGACGCGGGCACAAGTCTACCCTCTATATAATCAGCTGGGTCCTCGATCAGCCGTTAAGATTTTCAATTTACATTAAACATATATCGCACGATCCATCCATCCATCTACTTTTCTACTCTTACAAATGTGTTAATGTTTTCTTTCACCCAAGCTATGTTAAATATTTTGAACGTATCTTTCCCAAAACCAATTAAAAATCAATTTTCTGCAATCCGCAAAATCTGCGGGCCTGCTAAAAGTAAAGTCTGTGTTGCGTAACGGTTTTGTTTCCCGTCAGCCAATGAAATAATGCAAATGTTATCCGTATTCCATCAAGACGCTTTATATTCAAAGCCAGATAAAAGCACTTCACATTCGTAAACTAGAACCAATAAACTTGTGTCAACTGCGTGGATAAGGTAAGGAAACGAGCACTTACTGAATAAAATACAAAAGCGTTTGATAATATGACGATTATATATACTAATCACTAACACTATGGTCGGAGGAAATATTTGGAGCAGTCAAATTACCTGGCTCAGTTTTGAAATGAAAGATCATATCAAGCAAAGATTTCCATTGCATCGACATGCAAATTCACATGTTCAGCAGGTAAGGTAAGCAACTAAGCAAGCAAACACTAGAAGATGAGTGCAGTTCAAAACCTATACTTCTCAGGAGCTCGCCTACGTTTTCAGCCTTAGGAAGTTAGGAAGCATGTACTTAACTGGTAACACTACTATAGTACCACCACCAAAAAATGTGTGTACAAACTTCGACCGTTTATAGCAGATTAACCTTTGGAGTAAACCCCAACAATGTATATATTTTTAGAATCCTCAGGAACTCGAGATTTCGAAAATCTGGAAAATTCCGGAATTCCGGGTTTCATTCACGGAAAATCTAAAATTCTTAGTTTTTCGCCAAATTTTTATCGCAATCAAAATTTTGTTTTCACGATCGAATAGAGCTGGTCCCGCTGCATATTTTTGCTCTTACAAGTTTTTCACGAAAATGCACCCAGTTTCCGGAATTCCGGGTTTTCAAAATTTCCGGATTTTAAAAACTTTCTCCAATACCCACAAGATGGGTACCATTCGAAAGCTCTTATCGAGCTGAACAACTTTTGTAATAGAATGAACTCTTGAAAATGCACACATTTCCCGGAATTCGAGAAAACCGGATTTTCCGGATTTTAAAAATTTTCTCCAATACCCCACAATATGGGTATCATTCGAAAGCTATTGATGAGCTGAACAAATATTGTAATAGAACCAACTCGCATAAATGAGTCCAGTTCTCGGAATTCGCTAAAACCTTCCAAGCTAGAGTGAAATCCGGAATTCGTGAATTTCGAGAATTTGGTGCATTTTCAGACATTGGTTCAATTACAATATTTGTTCAGCTCATCAAGAGCTTTCGAATGATACCCATATTGTGGGATATTGGAGAAAATTTTTAAATTCCGGAAAATCCGGTTTTCTCGAATTCCGGGAAATGTGTGCATTTTCAAGAGTTCATTCTATTACAAAAGTTGTTCAGCTCGATAAGAGCTTTCGAATGATACCCATCTTGTGGGTATTGGGGAAAGTTTTTAAAATCCGGAAATTTTGAAAACCCGGAATTCCGGAAACTGGGTGCATTTTCGTGAAAAACTTGTATGAGCAAAAATATGCAGCGGGACCAGCTCTATTCGATCGTGAAAACAAAATTTTGATTGCGATAAAAATTTTCAAAAGCTCGAGTTCTTGAGGATTCTAAAAATATATACATTGTTGGGGTTTACTCCAAAGGTTAATCTGCTATAAACGGTCGAAGTTTGTACACACATTTTTTGGTCGTATACTATAATAGTTGCTTTTACGGTTTCTCCTTTGTGCCGATCGATCAAGTATTGGCCTTCATATCACGTCACGATTCACAAGCAAATAGCAGAAAACTGGCAACACGAAAGCAACATCTGAAATGCTAAGAGTCGTTTTTCCCACAGAATTTTAAGCAAAGTGACTACATATACAGGTTTATATACTTTAGTCAGAATTTCATTTGTCAGAATATCACTAGTCAGAATTTCATTTGTCAGAATGTCACTAGTCAGAATTTCATTTGTCAGAATTTCACTTGTCAGAATTTCAATAGTCAGAATTTCATTTGTCAGAATTTCATTTGTCAGAATTTCATTTGTCAGAATTTCACTTGTCAAACTAATTATGGCTAATGTGTAAGAATCCACAATTCAGTACGTGATATCCTTCATTTCTCAGAATTCCATTATTTAGAATATCATTTAGAGCTCGGCTGAGGCTTAACGAATCTTTAGTGATTGAGCTCTAACCGTCTAAGCATTTTGCATTTTAGGAAATTTATATTTTTGTTCTAAAAGGCATTCGAAAATAAACTTTTTGCCCAATCGGAGATTAATCGCTAAAGCTAGTGCTGAATGTGACTAGGCTGAAATGGTTGGAGACGACGTAGCGAATAAACAGGATTAAGATATTGTTACAATGAAAACATTCCAATTGGAAATGCACTTGTGGATTTAATAATGTGATATGCTAAATGCTAATAACTTACAATTGTTTTATTTTAATTTGTTGCTTTAAAAATTGACACTGGCCTTAATCTTACTCTGGTGATCTGTGTCTTCGCATTTTCCAATTGCATTAAAAGCACAATTGTTAGGGGCTGTAAAAGTAACGTGTTGTCTTGTAAAGTCCAACAGTAGCATGAACTAGTTTAGTTCTATCCAGCCTGACATTTCAGAAATGTGTATTTCCGGCAAACGAAGTTCTGACTTGTGGCATGTTTCTGACTAATGAAATTCTGACAAATGAAATTCTGACGAATGATATTCTGACTAATGAAATTCTGACTAGTGAAGTTCTGACAAATGAAATTCTGACAAATGAAATTCTGACTAACGACATTCTGACAAATGAAATTCTGACAAATGATATTCTGACTAATGAAATTCTGACTAGTGAAGTTCCGACAAATGAAATTCCGACAAATGAAATTCTGACTAACGACATTCTGACAAATGAAATTCTGACTAAAGAAAGTAGACGGATATACATGCTCTTTGACCGCTGTGACAAGTAATGTGAACAGGTATAACGAATTTAAATATGACAAAACAAAAATAAAATTATTGATTTTTCATTGATTTGCACCTGAAAGATTTAATTTGCAGAAAACACTACCAAATTCTAATCTATTTTTAGTAAACATTATGAAATGATAACTAATTCCAGCGAAACTATGCACGAAAACAAAACGTCAGTTTTTGGCTATTGTTGGAAAATGCAGCATTCACAGACACACGTGACGTGAGGTTAGTTCAATTTTTCATTATTCTTTCAGAATTATGAGGAAATTAGCAACAGTTTTGTTGTTTTTGGCCTTGATCCTAGTGCTTGTGACTGGTGAAGATGAACAAGAACGGCAGCTAAGTCGACGCAGGCGACAATGGTGGTATAATATGTGGCAATTCGTTATTCCTTGGAACATAATCCCCACTAATCCTTTAATGTGGCAGCAGTTGCAACAGATGTATCCATGGCTTCCTATCTATGGATTGCACGGTATCGGCTAATAAATCGATAACAGGGAACCAAAACGATTACTGAGACATTAACCGAAATATTTGAGATATTGCTTCAGCGTTAAAGCGAAATAAATATTAATGATAATACAAGTCTGTTAAGGAAAATGAAAGCCCTCTTGCCAAGCCTGTATAACGAAAAAAGGTAGGTAAAAGATTTACCCCAGGAGATATCGCCGTCATGTATAATGAAAACAGTACCACCAAGAGTGCATAATTGCACTATTATTTAGAAGAAGAGTAAGCCGCTAGAGGGCATCTCTTCTTGGCATTGCGTAACGGTGCTCCTACCAGAATACGCGAATGTTCCCCCGTTTGGGGGGACCAGAACGACAAAGCATACCCCCCTCCGTTTGGTGTGGGGGGGGGGGGGTAGCCGAGAAGAGGTCCCCGTTTGGAGGGGGGGTAGCCAACAGCCAATCAGATTGCAGAAACCCCCCCTCCGTTTGGTGGGGGGGGGGGGTAGAGCAGAGGATTACGGTAGTTTTTGTTCTATTCTAAAATGGATCCCCGTTTTGGGGGGGTCGCTGAAAGAGGTCCCCGTTTGGGGGGGGTCACAAAAGTGGTCCCCGTTTGGGGGGGGTCGCCAACAGCCAATCAGTATGAGCAAAACGTAGCCTGCTTGAACGACCCCCGCCCAAACGGGGACCTCTTTCAGCCAACCCCCCCACCAAACGGGGACCCCTTTTGACTACCCCCGCACCAAACGGAGGGGGGTATACCTGTCGACCCCCCCCCCCAAACGGGGGAACATTCGCGTACTGTGGTCGGAGCACCGTTACGCAATGCCAAGAAGAGGAGTCCTCTAGTGGCTTACTCTTCTTCTAATATATTATAGAATTATGAACTCTTGGTACCACACTAGGATATTCTTCCTATATGGTCAGTCTGGGATTTCGTACAACTACTGCATATACAAGGCCTACATTGAGACACAGAAAAATTTCTTCCACAGATGAAACGGGGTCATCGGCTCAGTTCGGGTTACTACATAAACTGGGTCACCAAGCCAGAAGCACTGATCCGGTTAGAACCCGGTATTCCTCGTTTAGGAGATTTCTTTACTACAGCTAAAGCATATTCATTAACGCTCGTTTGCACCAAAAACTATACTAATTAAAGTTAACACCGAGTTAACCCTGAGCGCACAGCAGGTTACAGAACACCGAGCTAATCATATGGTTAAGATTAACCCTAACCCTCTACTCGTCCTTAGTGTAATTGGTCTGTCAGATGCTCGGCTCATTAAGGCCAAAATCTCGGGGGGAGGGGGGGTCACGGTTAACAGTTAGCCATGTGTTTATATGCGTTTGAACTAAAACACATCTGATTGGCTAATCGCATACCTTATTTCAAAATTACGTGTATAAGGTGACCCCTCCCCATCTCGGGGGGGGGGGCTCAGCTTAACGTTGTTAAGCGTGTGTCGTGTGTTTATATGCGTTTGAAATGAAATGCGTTTGATGGTCACCCGTTTGATTGGCTACTGAGCTTCTGCTACTGAAATGCACTGATGAGAGTTACGGTAACTAACTAGCCAATCAAATGTATTTTAGTTAGTTCGAACGCAAATAAACACACGCTTAACAAGGTTAAGCTGAGCCCCCCCCCCGAGATCTCGGGACGGTCACCTTACACACGTAATTTTGACATAAGATAGGCGATTAGCCAATCAGATGCGTTTAAGTTCAAGCGCAAATAAACACATAGTTAACTGTGTTAACGTGACTTCCCCCGAGATTTCGGTGTTTATGTGCCGAGCATCTAGAAGCTAGAAACACGAGGAAGGGTACGGTGTCGTACTCTTCCTATCATATACTCTTGGTGTTACAAAACCTAAAGGTTAACACCGATTTAACTTTGAACAAAGGGTTACCAATTCTGTTTCCATCCAATCAGGAAGCGGTTATAGCCATCTATTTAACTCGGTGTTATCAACTAGAAAATAAGATTAACAGAATATTTTCTTGTACTGAACTATAAGCATTTAGTTTAAAATGCTTAAGTTTAAGTTGAATTTAGTTTAAGTTAGAAATGCTGCTTGAAAACTTAATAAAGTGAACCAAATATCAACTGAAAAACTGGGTAACCAAGATTAACAGTCTGAAAGATCAACAGAAAAACAGGGTAAAATTGCCTTATAAACATTATCTCAATATCCTTTGTGAATGGAACCTTCGTGTCAAGAGTTGTAATACATAATTAGCCATCGAAGAGGTCAAAGCGAATTTCACCGAATCGAAAAGCTTTTTGCGATTCATCATATGGTCTCTCAGCACGAATATTATTTTAGACTTCAATTCAGGAATACTAATAATAATAATAATATGCTTAGAAATGATGGCGCTAATGGTTAACCTTACTCCCGATGAGGGTTATCGTTTTGATCTTCAACACCAAGTTAACCTTAAGGTTTACACCGAGTTACTTAACTTATTTGGTGCAACGGTCTAACGGTTGGGTGGGTTATCTCTGTTAGCACCTAGTTGAGCTAACACTGAGTTAAAAAATGGTTGGTGCAAGCAAGAGTACATAATAGAATAAGAGTATGAAACTCTTACGCTACTATATACTAAACATGCTTGACTCAGGGTTTTTTTTGCGTCCAGAAGTGCGTCTGGACGCAAAGTTTCTTATCTTGACGCAACGCAATTTTAACGGGACGCAAGCTAGACGCAACATTATTTCGGCAGAAAATTCACTTTTGTAAGAGTGAAAACTTTAAATGTTTCCAGTACCAATTTTTCCATATTTTCTAAAAATTTTCTCGGTTTCTGGGGGGCTCCGCCCCCCAGACCCCCTGGTGTTTTCCGCTATGCTATCGAATTCCAACGCTTTGTAAAGTGTCAGTACTTGTTGAGTTATTAGTTGAGTTTCTACCTGTATCGATACATAATAGGTCAAAGCCCATAATTAATAAAATTTGTAGCCGTAGCCGGATATCCAAATTTTTGGGATCATGTAATGTTGTAATGAGGTTCATACAATTACATTAGCACATTTTTTTAAAGTCTAAATTTTGCTCTTGACTGGATTTTCAAAACATTTTCAGCTTCTGGGGGTTAATCCCTTAATTGCCAAAAGTCAACCAAATTTGTAGAGTATCCAATTTTTGGTTTGGCCCATTTAAAGCATTCAACTCGCGCAGTCATCGAAAAACGTTTGTCCAGAAGAAATTCAGACATAAAAGGGTTAATCAATCGTATTCGTAACCAACGTTAATATTTCACTGTTTTTGCCTTTGATTAATACTGCACACTCTTTGTTTACTGATACTGACTTCTCAAAATGAAAACAACTCAAAATTCTATAATTTACAAATATAATTTACACAAAAAATGCATTAGGTATTTTAGTTAAATGTAACTGATGACAAATTAATCTTTTTAATCATTTCCATTACGGATTTATCCGTAATTTCAAAAAATTTCTCCAACTTCTGGGGGGCTCCGCCCCCAGACCCCCCGCTGCTTGTTTGCAATATTTTCGGGATTTATTAGTTTTCAGAGTTTTCTAAACAAGATTACTGCCTTTGTTCTGAATGATATTAATTTAATAACTATTTAACTATAATTAGTTTAACTATAACATCAAAACATCTGAATAATGTGTGTAAATAATATCGAAAATTGGTCATGACATGTGTTAGATACAACATATGCCAATTAAATCGTTCTGAATATTTGCATTACGGATTTTCCCGTAATCGCAAAAAAATTCTCAACTTCTGGGGGGCTCCGCCCCCCAGACCCCCCGTCATGTATATAAGACGTATTTCACATATTTTGTAATTGTGCATTACTGTTCAGTAGCATCACCATTCATCACTAAGTACTTTTTCATACGATTAAATTATGTTTCATTAAAGAAATAATCGACATTTTTATAAAGAATACAATTTTTGCATATAAAACACGCTAAAACAATAATTTTACCTGGACGCAAAATTTCTTAACGGGACGCAACTTAAAATTAGCTGGACGCAAGGTTGACGCAAATCCGAAAACCAAAAAAAACCCTGCTTGACATGCTCGGGTCGCTAACTCGGGACCCCCCCCCCCGAAAGTCTCGGGGGGGGGGTCCCACCCGACACTAATTACATGCTTTCATATAAGCGTGTGTCTGCTCGCTGATTCGCTAATTAGCTTACGATAGGCATTTTATTAGGAATTTTTAATTAATTAATTTTAACTTTAATTAGGTTAATGTAATTAAAAAACTAATTTGACAACTTTGTAGCATTTTTTCTGCTCTTTCCAACGATATAAAAATTTTTGCACAAAACAGAAATTCGTGGGAATGTAGTTTTCAACAATTTTTATATCATTAGAAAGAGCAGAAAAAATGCTACAAAGTTGTCTAGTTAGTTTTTTAATTACATTAACCTAATTAAAGTTAAAATTAGTTAATTAAAAATTACTAATAAAATGCCTATCGTAAGCCTAAGCTAATTAGCGAATCAGCGAGCAGACGCACGCTTATATGAAAGCATGTAATTAGTGTAAGGTGGGACCCCCCGAGACTTTCGGGGAGGGTCCCGAGTTAGCGACCCGAGCATGTCAAGCATGTTTAGTACATAGTAGCGTAAGAGTTTCATACTCTTATTCTATTATGTACTCTTGGTGCAAGTTAGTGTTAGAGTTTTTACCAATTTTGACAACCACAGAGCTTCAATCTTTTTATTTATTTCCTCAACGTTACAGTCGTTTCGTTACACTAACCCTGTACATAGGCAGGTATTTCAGCACATTAACATTGACTGACACATCCTTTTGTCCAACACCATAACCTTTGTCCAACATTAATCTTGAATTTCCGAAAACGCCGAGTCACTGTGTCACTGAGTCAATTACAGCAAGACGCATTACAGTGACTCAGGGTCAGCACTCGCCCTTAGCGTTATTATCAAGCTTAATCACATGTTTGAAATAAAATACACCAGTTCGGTTAATCGCTGTTGGTCCACTAAAGTTTTTACGGTTGCTGTGCAAATGAGCTGAAGATATTTGATTGGCTACTGAGCAACCATAGTCTAGCAAATTTAAACTGGCCCAAAAGAGTGCATTTTGTGAAGAGTTTATTATTCAAGTTAAATCTGACTGGCAATGTACTATATTCATTTTTTCAGTTAGGCACTAAGTGTAGTTGCCCAGGCTATAAGGTTAAACGACCTGACTTGCCTTTATTTTAAATTACGGGACACATCATCTGAGGATCTGAGCACAAATATACACTACCAAGAGTATGGCAATAAATCGTCTGCACGTTAACGGCTAACCCCCCAAAATTGGCCCACAACTGGAGATAAGGACGGCTCGGCTGGGGAAGATTTTGGAAGTGATCGGTTCGGCTCGGCGGCTTCACCAAGCTTGAAAATTAAAAATCGTCCGGTTGCATCGAATTTTGTTTCTTTCCATGTGGTCTTGGTCAAATTTCTTGAAAACGTTCCGAAATTTTACGAGGGTCCAGTTAATGTTCCCTCTCGCTAAGGAGACTCCCCTTTTTCACCGGTTTGGGTCAGTCTGCAATCTGCATCCTCCCATTGTCCCCACACTTATCCTATGCACACTATACATACGACAGGTGCAAACACAATTAACAGACTCACTTTACGAATGCTTAAGCTTAAGTACTCTATCTCTTGCGCATTTTTCCAGCAGTATTAAACGCTAAGTGTTACAGGAACAGAAATTTGGAGTTATTTGGAGTTCATTTCGACTCCATAACCTTAGGTATTCTCACAGCCCGATGACAATAGACAAAGAGTGCACAAATGCTAAAACACAAACAATCATAGTGAAGCCCAGTCATCCCCCATCGAGTTTTCGATAAGCTTTACTGAAACATCCCACAGTTTTCTTTGTAATGCTTCGTCCAGAGCCAGCTTATCAGGAGTACAGTACCAGCAGTTATTGAAGTAGTGACCGCCTACGCCCTCCAGTTCAGGAGCTGTGGCACAGAAAACGGTGGTGGCAGCAGCTTGTTGCTAAAACAAAATAAAGGAAAAAAGCTTTTTCTATGTCCGCAGAACAGAATCTGAGTCTACAAAAATATGTCGGTAAAACAATTAACATACTCCAAGAAGTATCACCTCCTCGAAGCTCAAAGTGCTAAAAAGTTTCAAAAGAACATTAGCATAAATAGAACAAGATGACCCCTTAAAAGGGTATAGTTTTGCACATGAGCTTGAGGAATAAAAACATCCACAGGATTATGTATAGATTTTTATGATTTGGAAGCAACAGCCCCTGGACTAACATTGATGCTTTGTACCACACTCCGTAATGACGCTTAAAGTTGCTGGATTGGCAGCATACATGTGCTTGGGGGTTTCATCCCCCCAGACCTGGAGCTCACCCCCCACCCCATAATCCGAATGTTTTCGGTTTTTTGGGCAAAAAATCGGCAAAATCCGGTTTTCCGGCGGCCTCCGCCGGTTCACCCCCCCCAGATCTTCCCCTCCTGCACATGTCTAATTGGCAGGGGTGCATCCAGAAAACCAGGCCCTCGGTTTAGGATACGAAACAAGTATTTCAGTTATAATCTTACTTACAAAAGTGCATTTACCACCATTTTCGACCATTGCTGACACCACGAAGTTCTACCACGTTTTAGAGTCATAGTAGACTATTCATATTATATTTTATGAATATCCAATATTATCGGCTCTGATTATACATAAAACCAAGAGTACATAATAACTAAGAGTGTGACAAGCGTCAAGCTCTTAGTTATCAGGCTTGCGACATCATCTGTACAATAACGGCTGACCCTTCCCCCCAAATTAGACCCATCACTTCAAAGAAATTTGAACGCTATGTTTGTGTTCTAAAGCTCAAAAACACAACTAGTCAGTTGGTTCAATGTGCGTCCGTCCGTCCGGCTTGGGGCGTTGTTGTTTGGCTGAATAAAATATGCGTAGTGACAACATTTATTGTTGAAATCAACAAGGAAATTGAGTTCAAACGGCATGACTTCAAAGGCGGTATAACATTTCTGTCGATGGGATTTTTCTCAAAACTGATATGGCTAATTCGACAAAGCAATCGACTATGCTGCTAACAATGAACTAATCTCAGATGCAGTTTAACGAATTTGCATAAATGCTGAAATTCTTCAAACCTGTAATTTCGATTTCAAAATATGAGTGGGCAATCACAACATTGGCGCAACTGAGAGTCTGACTTTGGGGGAAGCGGCAAAAAAATTAAAAAGTCGTTATATAAATGAAAGGCCAATGGCTGGTCAGCCCTTCTCAAACACTACGCTATAGAACAAACAAAACTAACCAATGACTTTGTAAATAACCGAACAAGAGCGAAAGCTAATCGCATGAGCCAGGAAGACTGAGGTAGACCACTGGATACCATATTTCCTGGATGCAAAGCGTTACAGGTAACACCTTTCGGCTGAAGTTGTCTGTTCAGAAGGAATGCAGTCAGTATGTTACACAGCTTCGATGCATTGTAAGCATGCATGTACCAGTAATCATCAGCAGCTGCAGGATTCAGCTTTTCTTCGCTGATTGACTCTGGCTCGAGCTGACATAGGAAACGAATATAATGCTGAAATCTAAAATCAAGTAAATAAAGATGGTTTACTTTTGTTCTTGTTTTGGCTGGCAATAAATATCAATATCAATATCAATATCAGGATGTTAAATTATCCATAGCCAGAACAGTCTTGGAGCATTAATGCGTTTTTAGTTTAAGAAAATATTATAATGAAGTTGTAACTGCTTAGCAGTCTGATAAAATGTTACACGAAAATGGGTTCGGTAACAAGTACATTGAATTTACATTGAAAATAGTACAATACGATAGCAACTCTGAACTTAATCATATCATTCATAAGAAAATTGAAAATGAATCGTAAGAACAAGAGCCTTCAGCTTTGCGTATCGAAGCATGGGAAGTTCCGAGCTAAGTAAACAAACAGTAACTATTTCAACGTGTTTCTTCTTCTCCAAAGTTATAGACTCTATTTAGTATACATAACTTACTGCCGGTGACTTTCCGATGAAACGAAGACAACACGGGCAGGAGCAGATGCAACTAATTTGTCTCGAAGTAGATGAACGAGATAGAACTGACTGAGATGGTTGACTTGGAATGTTGTTTCACAGTTATCTACAGTTTTGGAGAAGGGCAAAGCGAAAACACCAGCGTTCAAAATAAGGCAATTCAGAGGTCTGAAAAACACAAAATTCTCTCCACGACGCATATTTATAACAAGAAAAATTTACTTCGCATCGTCTCTGCAACAATAGGTATGTAGTTCCAAACTGATTTTGTTTAGCAAAATTAATTGCGTAGCTCTAGTATTCGTTGCGAAAATGTGATAATGGCACTTCTTTCATCACGTTCTTAGTCACTTTCGTATCTGATTGATGTGTAAGGAGGATCAGAGGAAACATATAATTTAACCCTTCCATCGCTGAGACCGAACCCAAATACATTACCTACCTATCACTTTCATGGAAAATATATATACGTTAATTTTTGTTAAAAACAATCAAATGGCTAAAACCTGTGGGGAAACAATAAGCACAAAAACTCTTCAGAAAGCACAATAGCATTCATTAACTGTGAAAGCTGGATAATCAGTTGTATTCCTCATAGTGCCTGCCTTGCAAAGACGTGTGCTGGGCCTGGAGGTGGAGGCTCCCAATATGGATGCACAATCCGCCTGCCGCCATGAATGATGAATGATGATGATGATGACTCATAGTCATGATTACAAATATTTTACGATAGACAAAAGCTACGTTTCAAGGACCTTAAGGTGCTGGTATCGCTTAGTGTAAATTCGACCCTACAATTATTTTGAAGGTGAATTGTATGTGTTCTTGGCGGTGGGGTGGGAGGGAGGGTGGGGGTTGGTTTGTGTGAGGGGGTGGGGGGTGTGGAGGGAGAATGGCTTTGGTTGAGTTGGGGACAGGGGTGGATGGGGGATTAAGCGGATTTAGAATGAAAATAAAGTGGAACAAAGTAAACTAGAAAGGTGGGAGTGGGGAGGAAAAAGTGGGGGGGCGTCAGCGGCCGGCCGGGCACGAACCGGGGGGCCCGGAGGCCCGACATTGCCGGGAGGGTCAGTGGGAGGCTGGGAGGCAAGGACTGGGGGGACCGGAGGACCGGAACTACCGGGAGGGTCGGAACCACTGTTATTGATGTTGTTGTCGTCGGCAGAGTCCAAATGGATGCTAGTAAACCCGGACCCGGGGGGTGGGGATTTGTTGTGACGGAGAACGTGCTCCCAGTTGATTCCAAAAGGATGGTCAGAAAATAGTTGACTTATCCACCACTTTTCTTTCTTCTTCCGGATAACTTCGTCTTCAGAAAAGTCCAATACAGTAACTAATAATTGATCTAATGTATGATTATGGTTCCTGAAATCACACGAAAGAGGTTTACTAGCATCCATTTTGCGAATGTCACACCGGTGGTTGTTGAACCGGATGGAGAGGGGATTTCCACTCTCTCCAACATATTGGGAGGGACACCCTTCGATTTCCGCCAGATATACAGTCCCTTTACTCGTACAATCAAAATGGCCCTTCAGACGGTATTCTAAGCCAGTTACAGAGCTTTTGATGCTGGTGCCGGCTTTGATAGATGGACAGAGGGCACATCTGCGTCGCCCACATTTGAAGGTTCCACTATGCTCAGAGCTAATAGTCCCATGGGCGGCTCTTGGCATTGGCAATT
Organism: Trissonchulus latispiculum; assembly: GCA_030248195.1. Lineage (NCBI taxonomy): Eukaryota > Metazoa > Nematoda > Enoplea > Enoplida > Ironidae > Trissonchulus > Trissonchulus latispiculum. Next base: position 15,427 of record JASAND010001703.1, read on the forward strand.
TGGCCTTCACAAGCATGTTTTTGAGCTTGGGGGGTGGACGCCAGAACAAGTTTACCTTGCAGTTTAGACCATTTAAAAAATGTTCATGGTTCCTTAAGACTGTTTTCACGCTTCTGAGGTCCGGATGGTATGGCAGTACCAAATAGTAGGACTTTTCTTCAGTCTCTGTCCCTGGATCGATTTTGGGAGTGAGTAGCTGCATTCTGTCTACTGACATAGCCCTTTCGATTCTTCGCTGAACTTTACCTCTGGGATAGCCTCTTCTTACCAGATCTTCCTTGAGCTGCCTACACCTGAGCCGGGCGGTGTCTGGATTTGAGCAGATGCGGCAAATCCTCAATGCCTGGCTGTAGGCAATAGGTAGCTTATGCTGTATAGGATGGCAGGACTCAAAATGGAGGTACTGTCTTGTGTCCGTAGGTTTGGTGAAAAGGTCAGTGACAATTTTCCCATTCCGAAGTTCCACTGAAACGTCTAAGAAATTGACTTTGGTTTCACCAATGTCGACCTCCAGATTTATGCTGGGGATGAGGCTGTTGGCCAGTTGCAAAAATTCGTCTAGGTCGTTTCGGGTGCCATCCCAGATTATAAAAATGTCATCGATGTAACGCCACCAAACTAAGGGTTTGTTTACGGCTAGCGAAAACAGCTTCTTCTCGAACCCATACCACATAAATATGTTGGCGTAACTCGGGGCCATTTTGGTTCCCATCGCTGTGCCGTTCATCTGGGTATAAAATTCTCCATCGAACTCGAACACATTGTTGGTTAAAACGAGTTCGGCCATACGCACTACCATATTCGTTGGGTATTTTGGGCTGTCTCTACTCGAGAGAGCTTCCTTGCAGGCAGCAAGACCCAACTGGTGCGGGATGTTGGTATAGAGGCTGGAGACGTCGGCTGTGGCCAGTAGACAGTTCGAAGATACGTTCAGGGATCCTAGCTTACGGAGAAAATCATTGGTGTCCTGGATGAACGATGGTATTTGGCGGACAAGAGGTTTGAGCTCAGCGTCCACAAATCCGCTGATGTTCTCGGTAGGACATCCATTTGCAGATACGATAGGTCTCCCAGGGCAGGGTGTCTTCTGCTTGTGTATCTTCGGAAGCAGGTAGAACCTGGCTGCTTTGGCATCGTTTGGAGCCAGGGACTCAGCGACTTTGTCGCTGATAATCCCACGGGCGTGCCAGTTCTCTATATGGAGCGATATAGTCCGGGAGACGCCTTGAGACGTGTCTGAGGCGTCTTTCCTGTAGGTTTCCTGGTCATTCAACTGTCTTTTCGCTTCCTGGATATAGGCAACTCTGGACCAAACGACCACAGAACGGCCCTTGTCTGCAGGCTTTATGATGATATCGCGATTCTGGCGCAACTGCTTAACAGCTTCTTTCTCTGCAGCAGATAGATTGGACCGTCTGCGATGAAGAGGAAGTGCCTGGATATCATGTTTGACAGCATCACAGTACACTTTAGCTTGAAGGTTACCAGGATTAGAGCGGGTTAGTTGGTTGCAGAATTTGGACACGCCAACCAACAAATCGTAGCGACTGAACTCAGGAGGGCGTGGGGCAAATCCTAGACCTTTGGCCAAAACCAGTTTCTGTGGCCTTGTTAGGCCAACAGAATTCAGATCAACGACAGTCCTGTTCAGTTCGTCTTCAGAGGGTTCAGAGACTTTCCGCCTCTGGTTTCTTACGAATCTGCGGTTGGCCTTCCTCGGTTGACAGTCGAGGTGCATCCACTTGGCCTTTGCCAGAATGGCATCCGTGGCCTCCGATACAGTCATATTGCTGATCTTAGTTAGTTTCTTGACTTTCTGGCATACGAGGGGACTTCGATGATCAAAGTTCATCCGGCGTGACGGTAATGGGTATAAGCGGCATTGCTTACGGTAGTATTGATAAAGGCTGCTCAGAAGATAGAATTCCAGCTTCTGAAACTGTTTGGACCACGATCTTCCCAGCTGTTCAGGGTTACAAATTTGAGGGGACTTTGGCTTAATTTTAAGCCCAGGGGGTAGGATTCGATTGTCCAGACATACACCAGTAAAAGCAGCGTGCAGAAGACAGACGGGATAGTTAGTCCGAGCGGCTGGGTTAGTGGCTGGATCCATGAGGATACAAAACAATATCAGTAGGACAGATAGAGTCAAAACAGCCACAAGTCCACGGATCCGTGCGGATACGCTGATATCACAATTTGAAGAATGAAAATCAAACGTGGACACCCAAAGTCAGACCAACCTTAATCACGCAACCGGTTTCGATGCTCCACCGGGGGCATCTTCTTCAGGCGATTCTTCACACGCTGCTGTCGTTCCTGGGGGGTCAGATAACGGGGGATCCAATTTCGGGAGGGAAGGAAAATTTCAAAGTTCTCTAGGGTTGGGGCTTCAGAGGCCAGACGGGCAAGAACCGGGGGGACCGGAGGACCGAAATTGCCGGGAGGGTCAGTGGGAGGCTGGGAGGCAAGGACTGGGGGGACCGGAGGACCGGAACTACCGGGAGGGTCGGAACCACTGTTATTGATGTTGTTGTCGTCGGCAGAGTCCAAATGGATGCTAGTAAACCCGGACCCGGGGGGTGGGGATTTGTTGTGACGGAGAACGTGCTCCCAGTTGATTCCAAAAGGATGGTCAGAAAATAGTTGACTTATCCACCACTTTTCTTTCTTCTTCCGGATAACTTCGTCTTCAGAAAAGTCCAATACAGTAACTAATAATTGATCTAATGTATGATTATGGTTCCTGAAATCACACGAAAGAGGTTTACTAGCATCCATTTTGCGAATGTCACACCGGTGGTTGTTGAACCGGATGGAGAGGGGATTTCCACTCTCTCCAACATATTGGGAGGGACACCCTTCGATTTCCGCCAGATATACAGTCCCTTTACTCGTACAATCAAAATGGCCCTTCAGACGGTATTCTAAGCCAGTTACAGAGCTTTTGATGCTGGTGCCGGCTTTGATAGATGGACAGAGGGCACATCTGCGTCGCCCACATTTGAAGGTTCCACTATGCTCAGAGCTAATAGTCCCATGGGCGGCTCTTGGCATTGGCAATTTGGCCTTCACAAGCATGTTTTTGAGCTTGGGGGGTGGACGCCAGAACAAGTTTACCTTGCAGTTTAGACCATTTAAAAAATGTTCATGGTTCCTTAAGACTGTTTTCACGCTTCTGAGGTCCGGATGGTATGGCAGTACCAAATAGTAGGACTTTTCTTCAGTCTCTGTCCCTGGATCGATTTTGGGAGTGAGTAGCTGCATTCTGTCTACTGACATAGCCCTTTCGATTCTTCGCTGAACTTTACCTCTGGGATAGCCTCTTCTTACCAGATCTTCCTTGAGCTGCCTACACCTGAGCCGGGCGGTGTCTGGATTTGAGCAGATGCGGCAAATCCTCAATGCCTGGCTGTAGGCAATAGGTAGCTTATGCTGTATAGGATGGCAGGACTCAAAATGGAGGTACTGTCTTGTGTCCGTAGGTTTGGTGAAAAGGTCAGTGACAATTTTCCCATTCCGAAGTTCCACTGAAACGTCTAAGAAATTGACTTTGGTTTCACCAATGTCGACCTCCAGATTTATGCTGGGGATGAGGCTGTTGGCCAGTTGCAAAAATTCGTCTAGGTCGTTTCGGGTGCCATCCCAGATTATAAAAATGTCATCGATGTAACGCCACCAAACTAAGGGTTTGTTTACGGCTAGCGAAAACAGCTTCTTCTCGAACCCATACCACATAAATATGTTGGCGTAACTCGGGGCCATTTTGGTTCCCATCGCTGTGCCGTTCATCTGGGTATAAAATTCTCCATCGAACTCGAACACATTGTTGGTTAAAACGAGTTCGGCCATACGCACTACCATATTCGTTGGGTATTTTGGGCTGTCTCTACTCGAGAGAGCTTCCTTGCAGGCAGCAAGACCCAACTGGTGCGGGATGTTGGTATAGAGGCTGGAGACGTCGGCTGTGGCCAGTAGACAGTTCGAAGATACGTTCAGGGATCCTAGCTTACGGAGAAAATCATTGGTATCCTGGATGAACGATGGTATTTGACGGACAAGAGGTTTGAGCTCAGCGTCCACAAATCCGCTGATGTTCTCGGTAGGACATCCATTTGCAGATACGA
>JASAND010001704.1:0-62718 GCA_030248195.1 Trissonchulus latispiculum
GTGGAATACATAAGATATAAATTTACATAAATAGCAGACTTGTTTATTAGCACTGTTTATGCAGATTTGAGCCCGCAAAAGCGTGTATTTTAATGGCCGCCGATATTTGGGGGGGGGGGGGGTAGCGGCGCCGCGCGGGGACACAGAGATTTAAATTGCAGGCTCTTATATCAGAATTTGAGAACGCAAATGAGTGTTTAACGCAATTTTCTGAATGGCTGAAGATGTGCGGAAGGGGGGGGGGGTAGCGGCGCCGCGCGGGACACAGAGATTTAAATAGCAGGCTCTTATATGCGAATTTGTGAACGCAAATGAGTGTTTAATGCAATTTGCTGAATGGCTGATGATGTGCGGAAGGGGGGGGGTAGCGGCGCCGCGGGAGGGCACAGTGATTTAAATAGCAGGCTCGTATATGCGAAAATGTGAACGCAAATGTGTGTTTAACGCAATTTGGTGAATGGCTGATGATGTGCGGAAGGGGGGGGTAGCGGCGCCGCGTGAGGGCACAGAGATTTAAACTGCAGGCTCTTATATCAGAATTTGAGAAAGCAAATGAGTGTTTAACGCAATTTGCTGAATGGCTGATGATGTGCGGAAGGGGGGGGGGGGTAGCGGCGCCGCGTGAGGGCACAGAGATTTAAATAGCAGGCTCTTATATGCGAATTTGTGAACGCAAATGAGTGTTTAACGCAATTTGCTGAATGGCTGATGATGTGCGGAAGGGGGGGGGGGTAGCGGCGCCGCGCGGGACACAGAGATTTAAATAGCAGGCTCTTATATGCGAATTTGTGAACGCAAATGAATGTTTAACGCAATTTTCTGAATGGCTGATGATGTGCGGATGGGGGGGGGGAGGGGTAGCGGCGCCGCGTAGGGATATAGAAATCTAAATAGCAGGCTCTTATATGCGAATTTGTGAACGCAAATGAGTGTTTAACGCAATTTGCTGAATGGCTGATGATGTGCGGAAGGGGGGGGGGGGGGGTAGCGGCGCCGCGTGAGGGCACAGAGATTTAAATAGCAGGCTCTTATATGCGAATTTGTGAACGCAAATGAATGTTTAACGCAATTTTCTGAATGGCTGATGATGTGCGGATGGGGGGGAGGGGTAGCGGCGCCGCGTAGGGATATAGAAATCTAAATAGCAGGCTCTTTTATGCGAATTTGAGTCACTTTTGCCTGATACCAAACTTAGAAAATTTTTAAAATTAACCGTTTTTGGACCGGTCCGGACCCTATGCAGGGCGCCACAGGCCGCTGGGACCACTTTGGAGGGGTCCTCCAATGACAAAAAATGTTGGCCTCACCAAGGGCTTTCATTTGATACCAAACATGGCCACTTTTGGAAAAATCGATTTTTGACCCTTTTGGACCCTGGTCAGGGCGCCACAGGCCGCTGGGACCACTTTGGAGGGGTTCTCCAATGAGAAAAAATGTTCGCCTCAAAAAGAGCTTTCATTTGATACCAAAGTTAGAAATTTTTTAAAAAATCGATTGTTGACCAGTCCGGACCCTGGTCAGGGCGCCACAGGCCGCTGGGACCACTGTGGAGGGGTCCTCCAATGACAAAAAATGTTGGCCTCACCAAGGGCTTTCATTTGATACCAAACTTGGCCACTTTTGGAAAAATCGATAGTTGGCCATTTTGGACCGGTCCGGACCCTGGTCAGGGCGCCACAGGCCACTGGGATCACTTTGGAGGGGTCCTCCAAATGAGAAAAAATGTTCGCCTCGCAACGGGCTTTCATTTGATATCAAACATGGCCACTTTTGGAAAAATCGATTTTTGACCCTTTTGGACCCTGGTCAGGGCGCCACAGGCCGCTGGGACCTCTTTGGAGGGGTTCTCCAATGAGAAAAAATGTTCGCCTCAAAAAGAGCTTTCATTTGATACCAAAGTTAGAAATTTTTTAAAAAATCGATTGTTGACCAGTCCGGACCCTGGTCAGGGCGCCACAGGCCGCTAGGACCACTGTGGAGGGGTCCTCCAATGAGAAAAAATTTTCGCCTCACAAAGGGCTTTCATTGGATACTAAAGTTGGACATTTTTAAAAAAATCGATTTTTGACCAGTCCGGACCCTGGTCAGGGCGCCACAGGCCGCTGGGGCCACTTTGGAGGGGTCCTCCAATGACAAAAAATGTTCGCCTCACCAAGGGCTTTCATTTGATACCAAACTTGGCCACTTTTGGAAAAATCGATATTTGGCCATTTTGGACCGGTCCGGACCCTGGTCAGGACGCCACAGGCCGCTGGGGCCACTTTGGAGGGGTCCTCCAATGACAAAAAATGTTGGCCTCACCAAGGGCTTTCATTTGATACCAAACTTGGCCACTTTTGGAAAAATAGATATTTGGCCATTTTGGACCGGTCCGGACCCTGGTCAGGGCGCCACAGGCCGCTGGGGCCAGTTTGGAGGGGTCCTCCAATGACAAAAAATGTTCGCCTCACCAAGGGCTTTCATTTGATACCAAACTTGGCCACTTTTAGAAAAATCGATTTTTGGCCATTTTGGGCATGGTCTACGGTCCGGACCCCTGGCCAGGGCGCCACACGGGTCCGAGCGAAACCTACTATAGCTTATGTTGTAGTGCTCCCGCAGCCCACCCCACACGCCCAATATGAAAGCTGTACCTGCAGCGGATCCTTCTATGGGAGAGGTTAAAGTTGGACCTGCGACACGGTAGGGGCCCACCTCCATCAGGGTGCCCCCCAGCCCCACGGATAGGTGATAGAGCAAAACTAATGGGCCATTTAGATTCACCATATAGGGGTTCCTATTCGAATACGAAACCTCAGCCCAGCAGCTCTTATGTATAGGGCTGCCTACTCCGTAGGCCCAGACCCCCCTTTTACACGCTAACTAGTGACCACTGGCCAGGGCGCCACAGACCACCGAACAGCACCATCTCGTTTCCCGGAGATCTTCACCTTGGGGCGATGCTATAACCCCAATATGAGAACCTGGCTTTGAGCCGTGCTCTCGGTGGTCGAGTGCAAATATTTTCGGACTTTTTTCCGGGGGGCCAAAATAGGGGGTCCCCCCTATGTACACAGACCTATGGGGGGGTCTTAGAGCCTCCAGAACTGATTTCCCCTTAAATGCGGGGGATTCTATACAAAAAAGGACCAAAAGTTCCTAGGGGGTCGAAGCCTTCCGAGCCCTAGGGTGGGGGGAAAAAATGAGGAGAGAAAACACGAGCTGGGAAAGGGGCTATTTTTCATATCTCGAGATTGGCTCGACCGATTCGGCTGAAATTTTCACAGCATGTACCCCTGCCCACAGGCTCTTCACACAGCGAGTTTGAGCCCGATCGGTCCACTCCTCCCTGAGATATTAAAAAAACTATTTCCAAAAATTAGCACTACACCAAAATTTCCCTATTCTAGGTAGTGCGCTGACGCGCACTACCTGATTAAATACTATAACTTGAGCTAAGAAATTCGTACAGCAATAATTTTTATATAACTACATATGTTGCGTAGAACGAGGTCTTTTTAACGATATAAAAAATATATAGTTCGGTTTAGGTAATCTGTTACAAAACCGGCAATAAAGTATCCTTGCCACGAAAATTCTGGGAATTTCATTATTCCTTAGAAATACCTTACGCTGTTACTCAATTCATGAGGGATTGCCTAAACCGAACTATATATTTTTATATCGTTAAAAAGATCTCGTTCTACGCAACACAGTGATATAAAAATTATTACGGTACGATTTTCCTAGCTCAAGTTATAGTATTTAGTTTGTCGGAAACGCCCGTTATTAAAAATGTCAGCGTTGTATGCCTACACGCTGAGAAGCCCCCCCCCCCCGAGATTTCGGCCTTAACCTTAATGTTTCGAGCATCTTGCAAGCTTATTCTATTAGGAAGATCTGAGTGTCTTACTCTTGGTATTATAAACTCTTGCAGACATGAACTCACACAACAGGTTCGGTCAGTCTGATCGTACAGCCAACTGAAAAATAATCGCAATTGTTCATAAAATGTCGAAATAATTACAGCTTTCACATGCGTGTATTTAATCATAGTTTTGAAGCTTGAAGGATGGAAAAGCGTAGTGTCTCATACCTAATTTGCATTTCCCATTAGCCTTGCTAATTTGAATATTCATTTATACTCTGCTGCTACATATATATAGGCCATTGTCCTATACATGTTATTCAGTTTGTTTCATTTCGCCAATAAAAGTCATTGCCTTTTTCACCGCTGCCTAACCGAGTATCTAATGTAGCTTGACGCATAGTACCATTAAAATTTTTGGAAATGTTTACTGCTCCAATAACGTTACGTATTGTTTTTAAGCCTTCCCAGCTGGAATATTGCAATTTCCCATGTTCAGCCCCAGTGTGCCCAAATACTTCAATTACGGAAAAATTGGATCAGTCATTGGACACGAGATTACTCATGGCTTTGATAATGAAGGTTAAATCAAGTTTCCGTAACTACAACTGCAGACTAATAGTTTTGAATTACCTATTATATTTCACCTAAGTTTATCTGAGGTTAATTAGTACATCACAATTGCTATTACATTTACCCAGCTATTGTGTTAGGGCCTTAAATTCGCTAAAAGCGATTTAGCTACAATGTTGTTTGCAGGCCGTCAGTTCGATGAGATGGGAAGCGTGAGAAATTGGTGGCACAATGAAACATTGTTGCAGTACCACGCCAAAGCCCAATGCTTTGTTGATCAGTTTAATAATATCAGGGATTCAGAAACTGGTGTAAAGGTGAAAAACTTTTTGTTTTCTGAAGGAAATGACGTTAAAATGAACGACATCTTTTGATGCCCATCTCGATCCGACTTAATTTATATTGCAGTTTGATGAAGTTAGTTACTGTACTTGAGCTTATGTTGGACCTCCCTACCATTGGAAGTTTTGTTTAATTTCCCTAAAAAGCTAGATAAAAGTTTATATTGATAATATTGATTTGTCCCTATTGATACCTATTATTTGTGTCCCTATTGATACCTATTATTTGATCTTGATCTTGTCATTTGTATATGCATAATTTGGATGATCGTCATTTCTAATTGGAAGTTTTTATTTGGAGCCCTTCATTTTCAGCTGAACGGAAACTTGACTTTGGCTGAAAATATTGCAGATGCTGGTGGCCTAAGAATTGCATATGAAGTTAGTGCTTAGGCATTTTAGCATTTAGCTAATTGCATTTAAAGCTTTAGGTGTTCCAATTTAACCCACCAGTGCTGAAATTTTTCGAAACTGCCTCTTACATCAGTTAAGGACATGGGTAGGGGCATGGTACGGTATGAGTATTTTGACTAAGCTAAACGTCTGCAGATAAAATGGTATTATGCTGAACACATGCTTTATTGAAATCTGTTGGAACTTTTTCTTCATTTATGTTTCTAGTCTTATCAAAAGTGGAAACAAAGATCAGACACAGTGGAAGAGAAGAAGCTACCTGGGATGACAAATCTAACAGACGATCAACTATTTTTCATATCCTATGGAAATGTAATTTACTGCTTAATGTGAAGATTAGTAATGCAAGCTTTTTTATTTAAGAAACATTGAATCTGCTGTCTAAGGTAAAGTTTTTCTACAAAGTGTAACAAAGCTACCTTTGACGGTAATGGGGTAATGGATTTTGCATAAGAGCTATATCTTGCTTCAGATTTGGTGCGAGTTGATTCGACCGCAAGCCCTTTCTGTATTCCTTCTCATTAACGACCATCCAGTTGGCAAATATCGGTATTATATAACTAACATGTATTTATTTAGTATTTTCGTGAATCAGTGATAACACGACGACCTATTTTAGTTTTGTTTTTGATATTACTTTGCTACTCCTTTGTGCAAAAGCCTTCTACAAAATCGACATAAAAATACTTTGACTCTAGCTTGACATTTTCAGGAATGAACAATCTGCAATATTTTCATTGCCCATTTTACCACAAAAATAATTTATTACAACCTTGTGATTGTGCAATATTGTTTTAGTGATTACGTTACTAAAAATATTGTTCCTGATACTAATTAATTAACTAATTTAAAAATGTGATACAGCCCCCAGATCATACCAATGTTTGAGTGTTGATATTGCTCAAATATGTACTGTCGTCTGCAAAGCTACTGTAATAATAGCAAGCTTAGAGTACTCAAACACCGAAAACAAATATGGCAGTGAGCCAGATATTGGCAGCAATACAGCAACAAAAATTAAAATGAGGAATTATTAGAGACTCATAGAGTTAAAACGGGAATGAGTCGCAATTGCGATATGAAGAAGACAGGTATTCAGTTATGCAATCAAAGCAAGGGGCTCGCGCTGATCTCTTCTGCTCGCTGAAAGAATTCTTAGCAGATAGGTTTCATAACCTGATTAGCTAATAATGGATAATTGAAAGAAGATATCATCAAGAAAGGGAAAAGATGCACCGGAAAATACATAGATCCTTTGTACCAGTGAAAATATTGAAGTAACTGATAAACTCGTCATAGCCTAAGAATCCGAAGAAACCAAACTTTTATTTAAACTTGTAGGAAGTATCCTGCGTGTTTTGAACTGAAATAGGTGTGCATTGTTTGAAAACCGCTATTCATATAGACCATTGGTCTTATTAATACCATGTCCTATTCTAGCATTAATGAGCCTCTGAAAAACATGCGGGAATTCGCCGACGCCTTTAAATGTAAGCCAGGCTCATTCATGAATCCAGTGAAGAAATGTGAAATGTGGTGATTCAATGTTTACCGACTTGTTTACTATGTCTGTATAAATGCATATTTAACTTCAAAAACTAGATCTGAAACTCACGCTTTACCCATCGAATCTTAAAATTAGTTCAGTACAAATTTCTAAATTGTCATAAATAAGTAGAAACGTGATCATATGATATAGTTAGTACAAAAGACTCTAGTTTACATTTTCTCGGAAATCGTTAGTTTATGTCTTCGTTAGTGCTGTCATTTCGAGACGGTGCCATTCCGCTTTCCATAAACTTCTTTTTCATTAGAGTTTTCTTTTCTTCAATATATGTTGCAAGTCTTTCAGTGCGATTCTTGGTTTGTTCTGCCTGTTCTTCTTCCTGTAAAGAATTCATAACGTAGACTTCATAATATCGTTGTGTGTTTGTGCTGGTTAATAAAATTTGAAAATCGCCATGGAAAAAACAAAAATCAAGTCATAAAATATTTAACTTATAAATTGTAAAGCATTTCCTGTTATATTACATAAAAAATATATAACAATAAAAGATAAGGTATGCTATAACAAAAACTCAAACCAAAATACGGATTTATTGCGGGCGCGAAGCACCAACTATAATCGCTCTCGTATGCACCGTATCGAAGATGTGGTAGCGTTAGGCTAGCTAGTCAGTGCCGGTAGGCAAACTAACGTACCGCTACGCAAACCGATGGTGTCGGAAGGCAAACTCAAAGTGCCGGTGGGCAAACTCTAAAGTATGTACCGCTAGGCTAACCCAGGGTGACGGTAGGCAAGCTAAGCTGAAAAGAGATAACTTTTAGTGTTCAAGTTTAACAAATTTAACATAAATGTCTTTAAATTGCAATTAACAATAGCAAATATGTCGCCATCAAAACAAAGGTATCTCAGACGTACTGATGAGACTTGTGACTTGAGACGGTGTGACTTGATATGTAATTGAGTCACACATTACGGCAATTATGTAGCAGAACTTAGTCGCCAATTTGACCTTTAACTTAACTGTCATTTAAAACTGACTGAGAAGTAGAATTCTCTCTTTGTCTACTTATATTTGTCATGGCTGAGTTTGGTGCTCCCGACATTAAAAAAAACCAAAAAATCCCGCCTTCGAATAGACGTTTTAGTATATAACAGTGTTCTGAATCCTGGACACTGTTATGAGTTTGCAGTTGCAGATGTCAGTTGCTAGTGTTAAAAACACTTTGACAAAGAAAATTTTGGTTAGAGTTAAGTTTACAGAGAGTACTTAGGACTTGCTTACCGGCACTTATGGTTTCCCTAACAGTACACTTGGTTTGCCTGGCGGCACTCAAAGTTTGCCTAGCGGTACTTTCAATTTGTCTAGCGCTACTCGTGGTTTGCCAAGCGGCACGGTTTGCGTAGCGAAAAAAGGAAGTACCGAACAGGTCACGGAACAATGAAAAGTGGTCAAGAACGAACAAACCATGTAAGTGGTTATTTTAAATCAAGGATAATTTTTTGAAATATCTTACCGTTAGCATTCTTTTGACCACAAAGCTACGTTTAGTCTTATTAGTTCCTGTAGGACGTGAATACTTTAGGAGAGCGATCAGGCGATCCCGTGGTTTCAAGCTTTGTTCAAGCATTAAAATAACTTGAGCCCACTGAAAGTAATGAAAACCAAAAATATAGCATCTTTTAGATTAATCTAAATACTATTCTTTAAGCAGAACCGTTGCTTAATGTAAGGAAAGGTAACGTTGATGCCGTAGTTTCATCAATGTCGAGAAAGCCAGAGAGCCAGCCAGCCAGCTCTTCAGCTAGGAGCACCACCTTGACAAATGACTGCAACAGAAGGGCAGAGACAGATAAACTACACAATTTTCTGCCCTCCCACAGTCATGGGAAGGGCATTAGTGAAATCCTTGTGATAGTGGAAATGTCTTTATGAAAAAATAACTTATATGAGCAAGCAACGAGAATGAGACAAAAGGTTGAGGAAAGCATGTTTAGAATTCTAAAATCTGCCGACATTATACCTGTCTCATATATTCTTTCTGTGTTTCTGCAATAAGCTGGTATGTTCGTCCCATTGTGGCAATTAGCATATTTACCAACATTATAGATACCAATAGCTCATATATGATGAAAACAATCTAAAACATAACATAAATACAAATATTTAAACAAATAAAATTTAATTTAAGTGCAGCTATTGTAGAAATAATAAAACTAACAAAGCTAAACTAGCTAAACTTAGAGGCGGCAACGAAGAATTTCTAACCCCAATATTTAAGAAACCTTGAACTTAATCAGAAGTAGTGTGGCATATTGCACCAAGAAACACCATATGGCCTGAATTTAATATTATCTACATATTCCAGAGCACAACGTGTAGGTTGCAACAGCAAATAATGTTGTAATTTGTGATTATGTGATTGGATCCGTTGCTGGAAAAATGTAGGAAAGTTCTTGCTTAGAACTGATTACGGATCGGAAGTTTGAGCAGTATATAAGTGTGATGTTTTACGATTAAATTCAGTCTTGCTAGTTGGACACAAGATACAACATCTGGCGACGAGGGTGTTAAAATAGAAGGTGTTAAAACAGTTTTTTCTAACCTTTCCTAAGGTCGCCAGGAACCAGGGACACTCATTAAGCTTTTTGTAGAATACCATGAATTCTCCAACGCTTATAATAAACATTCTGATAATGGCATCGACAGGATGAGACATGAAATGTTCCTCTTTTGGTTCTGCGTCGTCCATCTGCACACATGCTTGGAAAATCACGAAGAATGCTAAAACTTACAAATTTCCCACAGTTTACACATAGTGCAACGTAAGCGTAATGTATTTCGACATGTGTGATTCTCCTGGCTAAGTTCTTTATAAAACTCACTAAACGCATGCTGTGTGAGTGTCATTTGAAGATTTTAAGGAGAGGAAAAATATTATTCCTCCTGTTGAAATTGATCCACAGCCTCGAATTCATGTAACCCCTTACCTTGACTGAAACCTATAAGGAATACACTGTATATGATTATGAATCGTAACATATCTCCAGCTAGCATCTTGTAGACCATCAAAACAAATGGACCAATGAATGGGATAGCTCTAAAAAACCAAAACTGTGCATTTATGATTTAATCTGCCTTTTGTCTTTTGGTTTATCTATGTATATATCTTTGATCATTACAATCACAGTTTCGTAAATGAAGTTGTAAGCAGGATTTGTCTGACTCATTTTAATTATAATTCCTCCCAATTTGAACCAGTTACTATAAATATGACACGCACCTACAAAAGAATAAGAAATGAAGCCCATTGGTCAGCATACTGAATAATGCTATTACATTTTCCGCGTCATACCAACACATTAGTCGGCAAGGAATCATTAGAGCCATACATATGAAGGACACGTAGAATAGAACTTTTGCAGGAAACTCTTTCTAAAATAATAAAGGCGTCGCGACGTAAATTAACATTATTATGATTATTAGCAGATAATGCTACGCTTTTCATTGGATATGGCAATGGCTATAGCCACTGCGAATAGAGGATAGCTGCCGAAAAAGTTAACTTCTGCAATATGGATGCTGCTATTTCAGCTATTTCATCTTTGCAGTGGAATGTGATGTAATAGCTTTACAAGCTTACCAAAGTTTTAAAGTACTGTTTCACTCCAACATATTTCATATCCAAAGCGAATGATACCAAATAGCCAGTGACTCCAAATAGTGTTATAGCTTCAAATATAATTCTAGCCTAAACATGCTATTCCATTTACAATTGAGAAAATGCATAGAATGTCACACATCCCTACCCACAGGGTGCAGTTTAGGGCAGAGAATTCTGCCGAGATTAAACGGATTAGATACAAATTAATCTGCTTAATGCACGACCTCGGACTAAATTTCTTAATCGTTTTAAATCTATTTTTCATACACCCCGGATTAAATTTGTTAAACTCAATTTGTCATCATTATTGCCGCTTCGGATTAAATAGCCTAAATAAAGCTATTTAAAGTTAATTTTAATTAGTTGTCTGTTTAATAACTGTTTCTTTGAAGACTAGTGTTCCATGCGTTCAACCAGTTATAAATATTGTTCGGATTAACAGATTGAAAGGTAGCAGATTGGTAGATCGAATAATCTAAATAAATTAACTAATTTTTCCTGCTGCGCCTCAGCGCTGCTGCAGTTTACCTGATAAAAAAGCATTTCTACAGAAATGCATGTGAGCATTGAGCAGTGCTTTAAGATAAGGCCAGTCAGTATGCTTTGTGTGTGAAATCTTGCTTTCTTTTCAAAGAATCAAAGTTTCTGATTCATGCAGTAATAACGCATATATGCTCGTCTCATAATGGCAATTTCAACACCGGACAATCATTCCTTATTTGGATTGATGACTCATAGTTGAGCTTCGAATCATTTATCAGCTCAGCAGAGATTTTAGACAAGAAACAGTTGCAGAAAAGAATACCTAATAATATCTGTATTGAAACTTAGTTCACAATATGAAACAAAATTCGTCAAATATCGATTAAAATTACTTAACAATAATATGAACAATTATTATCTATTCGTATTCAGACAATGTTTTGCACGTTTATTTTTTATAGTAAGCAAGTAAGTTCTCCGTTATAAATAATTTAGCTGCGCAGCAGGTTTACAGTACTACGGAAAATGTCCATCCAGCAAAAACCTAACCTTTTGCATAAAATCTTGCTTTTATCTGCTCAATCTGGAATGAAGAAAAATAATGACTAGAGACTTAATCGGGCTAAATTTGGAGCCGTTGATAAAACCGTTTCTTTTATCTTTTTTCAGATAACAAAGAGGTGCAGCATCTATTCCGACTGAAACGTTCCTGATGTCAATATTTCTTTCGGGGGAACAAACAGCATAAAGCAACATTTTGTGATGGCTCAAACTTTCCCTCTGTCATGAGTCTGGTGACATTGTCGGTTGCAATACCAAATTGTGGGCAGCAATAATGGAGCCTGTCTGTGTGCATTTTATCCTGTGGCATTCTTAGAATTTGTTAGAAACTACACTAAGCTATGGCTACCTTTGATTCAATAGTACCCGAGTGGAGCAGGAAACACTCTTGGCCAGAGTACATATTTGCAAAAAAGTTGCTAGAAACATTTCCATCATCAATGAATAGCTCAGCTTCTTCGAACAGCTCATTGGAGACATTATAGATAACTGAAAAGCTTCCTTCCATTCCGTCGTCAACTGTCGTCGAATTAGGAACGGAGAAACTGCTCTCTGGACGAGTGTGGCGCAAAGCGAATGCACCGAAGAAGAAACAGGAATAAAGAACAAAGAATCTGAACTGATTCAGCAGCCTAAATATAGAAATAAAGCAATTAATAAAGTAAACTTAATTTTTGGATAGGATGTGCCTCAGCAACAACATCAGCGTTTTCTAAGGATTCCATGAAATAATTTGAAACTTGGAAGAATTTACTATCACCAATATCTGAAGACTTGCTTTGATTTAGCATAAGCCTTCCACTTTTCGGTGAGCAAATCCTCCATTAGACCATCAAGCATATCCAAATGCTCTGAAGTTTCCTGAAATTGTTCAAATATTTTTCATCAATGTTGCTGATTCATGTCAAAACGGAAAGTTATAGAGGCAGAAGACTTCCTTTGTTCTCCAATTTTTCCTCGCAGGTCACAGAACTCAAATGTTTTTTAGTTTAACTAGGTTGTTTATGTTTCAATTGAAAAAAGAAATCATCAGAAAATTAAAAATAGTTACTCCATATGTTATGTGAGCTAAAGCAGAGTTTCTATTCATTTTTCCAGTTTGTTGGTCAATAGTATCGATGTACAAAAGTGGATAAGCTGCACAGGTAACAGTTGAGTAATTCCAAAGAATATCTTTTTCGAGTTCCAAGACATGCTTAAACATCTAAAATGAATAACAATAACAGATTAGTTAGCTATACAATATTTTTTCAAATCGTGAACAAACTGTATGTCCTAAAGCATATAAGTTTCATGGCTTGCACAAACGGCTGGCAGGCGCACGGTCTATTTTTTCCTCTAACCAGCTATAGTGCAATAATGCGTGAATGGAGTTATAGGCCACAAGTTAGGCTACACATTGATCATCCTCCTTTTAAAGACATACTCAGTCGACTTCAGCGTTGTAGTATTTAGCGGATCGGATAGATCCAGGAGCAGCACATAGCACAAATCTTTGGCACAAAGCTACGGCAATGATGCATTCTTTAGGCCATTGAGCTGGCTCCCGTAACAGTTATTTCGTTTGTTGGCTGTTTCACAATGGCTGTTTTGGCTGTTGGCTGTTGGCTGTTTTTGGCAATTTCACAGTGACTGTACAGTTACATAAGTCCGCCTTTTAAATTTTAGTTACCTGCTTTTTGCCCAGCTTGGCTGCTAAAGTTAATGGTGTCAGACCTTGGTTGTTAGTCACATGTAGTTTTGCTCCAAGCTTATGAGCCAAGTCAAACATTTTCTGAAAAGAAGGAATAGTCATGTAAAACTAACGAAGATCCAGAATGGGCGCCGCTTATAACGGTTGTATCAGTTTAGAAAGAAGCATTTCTGTGACCTAGTAGACACCAATTGGTGCTCTCCGCATCAAGAGCACCTCCACATCATCTTATGAATACCATATTGACCATATTATTTGAAAACCCTCAAAAACCGTTTTTGGATGATTGCGGTCAGTTTTTCCCTTTTGAGGCTCCGCAACTCAAATTGTGTACATTTCGGTACATCAGCCCTGTTACAACCTTTTATCTGCTCACCGAGGGCTATCAATTAATACTCATACATATGAGCTCAATGGAACAACTTTCAATTTCTACCATTTGCACACTAGGTGTCCGCGAGTACCTAGGCTCTACCCCTGCCTACATGCAAAATTTTAGCCAAATCGATCCACGTAATCTGGAGATTGATGGGGAACAGAGGGGTGGTAACGAGGATATGAATAATAATAATTATTATTATTATTAATAGTAATATAATAATAATAATAAAACGAACGTACCAAGATGAAAGGGTTGCTGAATAAGCAGCAAGGCAGATAATTATTTCAGTTTATTTAGTTTCATTTTTACTTCTGATTTTATTTTCGAAAATCTAACATTCTAATCTTGCATTGTAAAGTTAGGGCCTATTTCTTTATAGATTAAAATGGTCGAATTAAACGGATAAATCAGCCGGATTAAAATTTTAATTTCTATTTCTTTAATGCAGGATTAAACGGATTAAACGGATTAAAATTAACTTGTTTAATCCGACCATTCCAAAGAAAAAGGATTAAATTTAATCCGTTTAATTCGTTTAGCTCGCTAGATTAAATATTAATCGGTTTAATGTGTTGTTTTTAATGCGAATTAATTTTAATCAAATCCGCTTAATCTTTAAAGAAATAGGGCCTTAGTTTTATCAAGAGTACATAATAGATAACAGTAAGAAACTCTTACACTACTATGTACTGAACATGCTAGGCATGCTCGGTTTATTAACTTCAGGGGGGGTCCCCACTTACAACTTAGACACTATCACATAAGCGTGTGTCTGCTCGCTGATTAGCCCATTATCCTAAGGCTTACTGTAGGTAATTTATTAGTTATTTTAATTAATTGATTATAACTTTAATTAGGTTAATGCAATTAAAAAACTAATTCGACCTTTGTAACATTTTTCTGCTAGGTCTAATGATATAAAAATTGTTGCACACTACATTCCTACGAATTTTTGTATTGTGCTACAATTTATATATTTACCGGAAGGGCGGTCCCGAGTTAATGAACCGCGCATGCCTAGCATGTTCAGTACAGTATGTTAAGTAAGAGTTTCTTACTTTTATCTATTATGTACTCTTGGTTTTATATTCATCAATACTTTAGATAGCGGTACACATCTGCTTCAAATTCCGGTTTAAGATCTTGCCACTATAGCACTTACTGCTAAGTTCATAGAGTATTTGCACGTTGAGCAGTAGGCCGCGGGTTCGACTTCTGCCAGGTTACCCGATCTTTTCAGGTGCTTGGTGGTGCGCAACATTCACTATTTATTTAGTAAAAACAGCACAACATTTTCTCAAACCACAATTACCGGCATTTCGTGGATAACCATCAAATGCAAAACTGTGTTTCCGTTCGTATCTTGCCGATTTGGATCCGCCTTTTTAGCTCTTAACAAGCGGAAACAGTCTTCCT
Source organism: Trissonchulus latispiculum (assembly GCA_030248195.1). NCBI lineage: Eukaryota > Metazoa > Nematoda > Enoplea > Enoplida > Ironidae > Trissonchulus > Trissonchulus latispiculum. The sequence goes on from JASAND010001704.1 coordinate 14,880, forward strand.
GGCCCAAGCATGCTGCAAATGAAAGTGGATATTCTCCCCAATACGTCCGACTAAAACAGTTCGTTATAAACGGCTTAAGTTGGTAAATTAATAGAATAATGCCCAGTAAGTCTTAGAAATTGAGACTGTGCATGCAAAATTTTTAATTATACTAAAATAGTTGGATTTCAAAGCTATTAGCTGTCCTACTTTGGCTTGATACTCAGCAATTTTTTATTGAGTGATCAGTTCCCGAACTAATATTTATCCGAAATTTTGATATCTCATTGGATGTGTTTGTTGAAGGATCTCATTGGATCTCCTGTGTTTGTTGAAGTAAAGCCAATATAAAATATGTGGATTCTTTTGAAAAAACCGTGCTTCGGACCGGCGTTTGATCTTAGACTTTTCTCCGTGTATCTATGTGATTCATGTGTTTGATGAAAACATACTTACTGAGTAATTAGTTAATTCTCTTAGAGCTCAATTTTTTAAAATTTAATAATTGAAAGCTATTAGAAACATTAACTCAAGTTACTACGTATTTTACATAGTATTAATACTTTGTTTTATCGATAGTCGAAACATGAGTCTGTGGTCTGCATAATCGTACTGACATTGCATAACAGTACAAAGTTCAAAGGAATAAGGCGCTACCCTTTGTAGTTTGTTTTCTGAGACAGTTCAACCCATTCATGTTCCAGAGAGTCGGTGCGTGTCTCGCGCTGGTCGTCCAAACAAAAGAAAGCTCCGACACATCGTTCATGGACATCAGCCCCGTGCATGAGCAAAAATCGTACCATGTTAGGGTCTTCATTCACTATAGCTTGGTGGAGTGGTGTTTGACCTAAATAATTAAACAGTCTTGGAAAGTTATACTTCTTTCAAGTGAAGAGATCCAAAACTGAAAGGATTGGTTAAAGAACATGACCTCTGCTATATTGCCTGTCAAACATGTACTTAGTTTCAACAAGCCGAGACAATAATTTTACAGAATCTGTGATTCTTAGTAAGCGATGACCAGCATACATGTGCTTGGGGGGGTTGGGGGGGTTCGCTCCCCCCCAGACCTGAAGCTCACCCCCCAGAGTGGTCCCTCACCCCCCCAGAATCCAAATTTTTCCGGTTTTTTGGCCTCCGGCCGCCGGTTCACCCCCCTCCCCCCGGAATTCCCCCCCTCCACATGTCTGATGACCAGTGCAAGCTTTCCCATTCCATTACGAGAACATACCGTAATAATCTTCTGAAAGAAAAATATCATTGACCAATTTCGGATAGGTGGAAACTAATCTTTTGGCAAGTTCGTTGTGAAAGTAAGTATCATTAAGCAAACATAAATGCAAAATGGTTTCTCCCATTACGCCTCTTTTGTCAATATCCCAAATCACTTCTCTGTATTTGGATCCACCCTTTCCTTTGCCACCGCCATCCAGAAACTTTAGAGCTAAACAGAACAATAAAAACAAAAATTATGATAATGCTATTATATTCATTAGCTGCTGAAGTACCAGACTCAAATATTTCAGTTGAGCGAAATCAGAAACTATGATAAATCATTTTTGACCTACATAGGTACCATATGATTAATTCTTTTTACACTTGCATTGGCCGTCACGAGAACTTTTAATTGCCAACAGAACAACAGCGTTGTAGTTGAAAATTGCAAAGGCAGTAGTCCGAAATCTGCCTACCTTTCATCATATCGCCCTGCATTTCATCCTGGTTTATGTTTTCCAAAATGTTTGGTCCACTCTTTCCTTTTCCCTTCTTCTTCCTGAGCGCACCAAGAACAGCATTTCTTTCCTTATTTCTTCGCTTGACCAGCTCAGCGATTGGGAGCAGTTTTCCCTTCCCTTCTCCATAAAGAAAAGCCCCTACCTAAATGTCGTCATAAATTAAAATTTGAGAACTTAAAATAGATTTTTCATACCTATAAATGAAATGAAATGAAACAAATGCATTAAGGTGGAATTTTGTTTGTTTAGCTGACATTTGTAATCTGGTTCAGCATGCCAGTAACTAGCTTTTCAAATATTCCATTCATCAAAACAGCAACAAAACATAATAAAATTAACGAAGCTCTAGCCATTATTTCCAGCACCCACGATTATAGTTTCTGCTTACTTTGACTTCTAGCATTCCTTCCAGAAACCCGTAATCGCCACCTTTCATTCCATACTTCAGCCACTTCATCAGTTCCCCACCTCCTCGAAAGTCCAAAAGACTGTACAGAGGATTTTGGGCGCCTTCAACGTTTCTAAGGCCGGTCGCCAACATGGCGCCACCTTGGGCTGATCCTGTATTGCCCATGTTTCAATAGAGGCTTCTGTGGTCGAATTAAGATTTAGTGTTTAAACATTTTCACAGTGAAAGTTTGTTGTACATGCAAAAAAAGACAGTTAACATAGAATAAATGAAATGGTCTCAAGAATTTTTCTGAAACACTAATAATAGCTAGCTATAGTTGCTGCTTTTATTGCAACAGCAAACTAACAATATAATACAATCTGAAACTATTGGAATGAACTTATTCAATATTCAATTTCATTTTTAAAATATGCAAGCTGAAACACTAAATTTAAAAAAATTTCTTAAATAAATACTGTCGCTCCTACATTATACTAGCAAATATAGGTGGGATTATGAAGAAAATGTACGCATGTACTGAACCTGCATCAGTTACTGTAACTGGAATCTAGCTTTTTAAATAAGAAAACTCGTTCACATAGTTGGATCTCACCTGCAATAGGTAATTGAATTCTTGAGCTAGAAATTATTCAGAAAATAATTTCTTCAATATAATGTAGCTTCAATGATAAGCTATTGTTTATGTATATACATACGTACATATATGTAAATGGTTTCATATCCAAAAATGCTTGTTCTTGAACTGTCATGCAAGTATCTTTTCTTAACCTTGTCGTGGACGATGTATCCCCAGTTTGTCAATTCCCCAGTTTGTCAATTCCCCAGTTTGTCAACTCCCCAGTTAGTCAACTTTAATCCCTAGAATTAGGGTTCTCCCCAGTTAGTCACCTTTTTTCAGTTCATTCCCACTTAGTCAACTGTTTTATAAGGCATCCACAGTTGGTCAACTATTTTTCATGCCATCCCCACTTTGTCACCTTGTTTTGTTTTCAATCAGTTTTTCTCGGGGGGGGGAGGGCTGCTTTTAGGGTTGCGCCGTTAGCAAAATTACGGGGCCGGGGCCGGGTCAGGGCCTTCCCTGATTACGGAGCCGGGGCCGGGGCCGTGCCGGCCCGGCCCGGGCCCGGTCCCAAGCCCCGGCCCCGTTACATGGCCCCGGCGGCCCCGTTGGCCCCGATGGCCCCTAGCTGTTATTAATGTTATTAATAGCTACCAATAATCATTATTTATTGGCATTTGTTGTCACGTTAAAACGTGTCATTTGTTATTGATATTTTATGTTTTGCACAAATACATTTTCAAACTTTAGCCCTTTTCGAACGCGAGTTAGTTGAGTCAAATTAACTCGATCCTTTTCGTGTCAAGATTAAAAGAGCTGAAGGAATTAATTCTGCATTCTCGCGCGAGTTAAAATCGACTCGTTTAACTCGGCAGCTATTTTGTGTACTATACAGCAGTAAAGCAGGCCAAAGCTGACACCTTGTGGTCGTAATTCTTATATTAAATTTTGGAAAGATTCCGAATTTCGCTAAGTTGGCCTTATTCAGTCAAATAAATAGTGGAAGCTTTTCAAACTTCAAACCGTCGTGGACATCTGTTGGGTTGGATCTGACCTAGCCTGACCTAGCCTAGCCTAGACACCACTAGTGGCATGGACATGGACATGGATAATAGTGGCAATTCATGATCACGCATGTAAGTCTATACGATCTAGTGACAATACCGTTTCGAAATCTTCCATTTTGTAAACTATAGGTTCTCTTTAAAACTGTATCGGCTTTCCATTCCAATTCTTCTGCAATTTAATTTCTATAATCTTTTATTGCGCTCTTCATGTTAATATATTGAGTATTGGCTCTGGGACTGCACATAGTGTAAAATTTGTCGTGGATAAATTGCAGCACATTCAACGGCTGAGTTTCTACAATACAGAACATCATTTATTGATAGGTGTCCAAGCCACATTAGAGAGAATTTGGTGCATGTTGTAGAGCCGATTTCTGGAAGTTGTGCTGACCTGTGCAGTTTCTTCAATTTCCTGTCTGACTGCTGTACTGCTAATACATTGCATTGCAAATGAGAACCAAAAGCAACAACGTCACATGAATATAGTTTCGGTAAAGAAGCAGACGAAGAAGAACATTTTGCTGGGATTTTTCTTCTAGAAACTTTCTAATAAGAGTAGATGGTAGTTCCCTCCCAAAAGTGAGGTGGTATTATCACACCCAACCCCAACCCTGATTTTGCTTCCAGGTGAAAAACATTTCCGCTCCTGAAATCTTAAACAGGTTTGCTCAGGTTTTAAGCATAAGCAGAACTGTAAGCCGTGTTCTTATAAATTGTTCATACTAATTATATATTCTGCTGAGAAAGAGCCAAAGCGTATTGGATGTCTAGTCTGAAACGACAACGTGAAACCAAAAGATTATCCGGAGGTGACGCAAGCACCCCAGTTTCAATGAAAGAAATTTTTGGTATTCCTTTCGCATTCCTAAAGGTGTATATGCCTATTCATATATAAAAGAACGTAGATGCTGGGTTGAATGAAATCTTGTAAAGCGAATTGATATCGGCGAAACCTGCTTTCTTTTTGAAGTGTGCTAGAGTAAATTGAGCGATGGAGTTAAGCTGACTGCTTCTGAGCTTCCACAACTCGTTGGATATTTCCTTCTCCTGTTTTGCGATTATGCTGGAACATTTTAGGCTTTGTCAAGGGTGCTTCATGAATGTAAAGCGATAGCAGTGGAGGTAAGCTGATAGAATTTGTTAATTATAATATTTCTAAACATTGTAAACGTGAGTAGCCTACCCTTCAAACAGCTCAACAGTTGTTCAAGTTTCGATTAAATCACAAAAGTTAGAATTATTTTAGTTGATAAATCATAGTTAAATGTTTCAAAAGTTTTAAGTGCAAAGGTGATTTTGCTTAAAATTTGACGACATCCCTTCTGACCGACTTCATTTTTGTCATTGAGTTTGTGGGAGGGGAGGGCAAGGGGACTTATGTGTGTGGCTTCTGTCGACTTTGGTTCAAGCTTTGAAATCTGCGAAACATTGAGAAACGTGTAATTCATTTACACGAAACGAATCAAGGACTAAGGAGTATCAGAGAACACAGTGGTGGGATGACAGATTGACATATCACGAATCATTTCTTCATCGGATATGCTGAAAATCTGCCATGTCTCCACTGTATTCTCTTATACTCCTTGATTCTTGTCGTGTAAATGAGTTAAAATTTAAATTTTAAAAGATATTTTGAAAACTTCGCAATCCATGATTGCTTACCTACCTTCACCTCAAGCACACTATATTTAATATCTGTATTTGTTAGATTTGTTTCAGTTCCATAACCGAATTTTGATTAAATGTTGCTGTGCTATTATGTTATGGTTTAGCTTACTTTCGTGTAAATCGTACTGTGCTGTGGTAATGTTGTCAGTATTCTAAAATTCTGAAGTGCAAGATTCTCGAACGCAACCGTGTACATTCCTACGAAACTGTATTTCTTATTTCATACTTCGTCTCCTCCCCATCTTTTGAGCCCAATATGCCTTACTTTTATGGCAGCCCTTATTACTTGAGTGAAACTAGACTTGTACGTAGACGTTTAAAACCAGATTTTAGCTTGAAATAATCAGTTCAAAGTGGTGTAACATTTTGTCTAAGCTGCATAAATTGTCGGAGGTTTGTTTGAACTTCACGTGGCAACTTTCTAAGTGGATTTCCAGTTTTAACAGTTGTAAAAAAGAGTTAGGTGAAATTGATCAGCTTTTGTCGCCTCTGGTTAGGAAATCTGTTGTAAGCTCAATTAACATATTAATTAATAGAAAAGTATGTTGTCCGAAAACGTTTAGCCACAGGCTACAGGCTCTTATCATTATGACAGACATTTCACAAGGACTCTACTACTGCAGCACCCACAATGTTTGCGTAACAAAGCTCGATTTTTCTTGTCTAACATAGCGACAAGTCCTATAACATAAAACTTCTAATGGCTGAAAAACGGTCACGCTATTAGCATTGACTTGACATTGGCTAAATTTATAATCCCGAAAATAGTCTAACCAAAGGATGTAGAAGTAGAATGTATTACGCCCATTTTGGATCACATACAATGGTGGCTAGAATAGAATGCTCTTGGATGTTAAAAATATTTTTGGCGCAACCTTCTGCCTTCCTAGTTATTTCAGAAAAGTAAATTAGGTACCCAACAGAGAAAGTTAATTAGGGTTTAAATATTCTAAACCGCCGTTTTTGTTGCATTTTTGCCGAGCTTTTTGGGAAGAGATAACGGAATTGAAGTCGTGTCATGGAAGCGCTATTTTTAAGCTCAGTCTCGTTGAAGTCCCAAGTTGCAGGTATGTGCTCTTAATGTGCCTTTTCTGACGGACGTTTCCGCAGATTGACAGCCTCGTTGGTGTCGAATTTTTGGCGTCTTTCAATCATCAAATCAAGCTGGAAAATGGAATGATTCGAAAAAATGTCAACTATTGTTAATGACTAAATCCTTCCTAAATTGCCACATTATCCTCATCTCCCATTCACTGATAACATTTTAGTATTCATGAGCACGGCCTGCCTTCTTTCAGCGGCCAGCACTGCTTAACTATTAATGTATGCATTGTTTGGCGGCACCCACAGCATAAGCTTTGTCGCAAAGCTTCTACCTCTGATAATTTGTTATCTTCTGTGTGTATATACGTGTGAGCGAAATTGGTGACAGCTGCTGTTGCTGCCTTTACCTCATTGAGTGTATGCGTAATACTGTTAGTACTCTTTTATGGATACCCATATAATTTAAAAAGACTAGGAATGTTAACCGACCCCACCGTCAAAGGTAATAAACGGTCATGTATTTAATTGTTGACCTCAAAGGAACTGGTCGTCGGCACTCGAACGTCGGAGGCTCCACTCAGACCCTTGGACGACGTCGTCATCCTACCCCGTTGATGAGGAAAAGGTAACTTTGAAACCTTTTTGTGGTAAATCATCACAATGGAATCATGTATTGTTTTACAAAAAATTAAGAAATATTACCCATATCTAACCATTTTTGTTATTATAATATTATTAATGACATATATTTATTTTATATTTAGTTGGCAAAGCAATACTTATTGAGAATCTGGAAAGACTTTTACATCTGCTACTGTTCACTAGGGACTTTATAAAAATGAATATCGATTTATTGTTTATGTATCATTCAGTTGTTAATTTTAATTTGGTTCTGTTTCAGTTAATTAACTTTCGTTACAAAACCAATTCGATTTAGTTATACTATTGAATTTTTGCTTCGTCCAGGTCTAAAAGTAAAATTCAGCTGATAGCAAAGTCCTTCCGTGAATTTGATGGCCTTTACATACCAACAACAGTTGTTTTGGTATGGATGTAAAATCAACCTGATACCAAATTTTATTATAATTGAATTAGTTGTAAATGTCTCAGTCCCGCTAATGTAATGTTGTGATGAACCTCTGTGCCATAAAATGTTTATTATGGTTATGGACGATTAAAAATAACCACATAATGTTAGAATTATTTATGGGAAATGTAAGCTTTCAAACCAACTTGATTGATGAACTTTTAAGTGGAACGTTCAGACAGTTGGGTTGGGTCGCCTTTTTTGGCAGCTGCACGAATACTGCAACCTATTGCTTTTAACTTGTACTTTTTCTTGGCTGATGTTTCCCCTCGTAACTCAGCTGTTTTGCTGTGCATCTGAATTTGATGTTAATGCTTCCTCTGCTCGCTAGCTTGTTCCACACATGCTTATTACTTACAGTGATGATAATTTATTAAGTATTGTATACTAAATAATGGTTGATATTCAGAAGAATATTAGAAATTTCTAGTCCATACCTCAGTGAAAACTTTTAAAAATTTATAGTGATGTACAAAGATGCACAAGGATAAAATCATTGTAATTAGCTAAGCCAAACCAGCAAGGAAAACTGTTATGAGAGAGAGAGAGAGAGATGAATACTCCAAGGTTCGATCCCTGGTCCTGCCCTAATTTCACTCCTCATTATAATCTTTAAATTACTGGAATCTTAAGGCTTTTACCTTTTTATTTATAAGCTATCGTTGGACACGCAACGGTGGCATAGCGGTTTATTGTAAAGATTTAAATAAAATTTAACTAAACACTAAAGTAGTTTTGCATACTTCTTTACCACTGAAGAAAACGAAAGAAGCTCAATTATGTACTATAATAGAAATAGCAATCCAAATCTTTAAGTTTGGAGTAGGAGCAAACAGGGAAAACAGTTGGGATGTTCTAATGTACCTACTATTTTAATATACAATAATCTACAATAATCTACTTTAGCTTGTAAATATTAAGTGATAGCAAACCTTTTTGAAATCTTATAGATTAAGCAACAGGAAAGAAAGAAAGGGTGGAAGCAATGAGGGTTAAAAAAGTGTTAAGGCAAATTTAAAAGTGTTTCTGTACATTGAGCCTTGTACCTTGTGCAGTGTGCTTTGATAGCTAGCTACATAATGCTAAACTCATTCGATACGTAATTTTTCAAATTTTTAAGCGGTAGCTTAGGTTTTGATTTTTATATAATTTTAACTGAAATACTCAAATGGAGATTTATATAGAATTTTAATTTTCAGGATTTTGCGGGATATTCCTCATTTATTTCCTACCATAAATGAGGTAAAAGGCTCAAGCTGGTGCTGTTAGCAATTTTTGTGCCTGTCTCTCTGTGAAACACAATTTATCTGGTTATAAGCTGCTTAGCTGGCATGAGTGTTGAGAACGATTGTAGGTGTTAGAAATATGTAGTACATATTTGATCCAATATGCTGTTAATTTAGCTTAGAACTAAGCTTAATATTTTGGCATAATATTAATGTTTTAATACGCTACAACGTGCCAATAAACTACATAGAGATTCAAGTTAACGTTTAACTGTCGTAAGCGTTTATTTGTTGCATGAGAATTTATTAACCGCTACTATTAGCAATAATAAATAAATAAATTAGTTTTAGTTTTATTTGTTTTCAGAATATTTGTAACAAGGTTCCTAGCGTGGCTCATGCTTAAAGATAGACAACCTAAGTATCCGAGTTTAAAACCCTCATGACGCAGGAGACCATACAAAATCTTCGCACGTACGTGCTATTTGTGATTTATGATGTCCTGGAAGATATTTCGAATAAATAAAATTGAGCTTATTTATTTGTATTACTGTGCCTTGACCTAGAAACTATTATTAATTGAAAGCTGGCGGCTAATTGCCAAAATTCTTCCGGGTGTGTGTTGTTTCCGCAGAATGTGAAAACCCTCATCTGAGAAATTGTTTACTATCGCCACCGCGCACAGAAGTTCTTAACTTCTTCTTCTGAACCTTTTCATACTTTTAATTTTTTTAGCTCCTAGAAATAGAGAATTTATGCTTTCATATAGTAGGCAACATAATATGAGATGAAAGCTGTAGTTAACATGTAAAGGAACGAGATGTGCTTACAGTGGGAATATTTTTGGGTGGGATCAAGTAACCCCAAAACAAAATCGAAAATTTTTGGCGGGAACGGGGAGGATGGGGCTGGGGGAATTTTTTAGGTCCAAAACGCACATGGGATTACTGTAGTTTAATGTACTGAAAATATGTCAAGCAACGTATTAAGACATCGAAGTTAGAAGTTGAGCAGGTCAGACTGCGTTTGAAGGTTTAAGGTTTTGAACTGGAACAGGTGAAAGCAAATATAAGACTGGTGAAAACGTGGGGTTCAACCAGAAAACTAAAGTATAGAGACTTGTATTTAGGACTGAAGTGGGGCATGCCGGCAGTAATTATTCAAGGTTTATAATTTTGCTTAGACCCTAATTGCACGCTCAGCTTACTGTACGTACAGTAGTGTGTAGCCAACAGTAGACAATTTCTAGAGCACAGCACACAGTTGTGAGCACAATGTTGCTTATCAATGTATAAATTACAAAGAAATAATCGAATAATCTCGGAAGACCTTGACTTGACCGACTCCTTTGCAGGTTTATTTTTACCCTATAAGAAAGCATTTAAACCTTAAATTTTGTTGCTGCAATCCTGCTTGTATGTTAATCATGCACACAGCCGGGAATCTTGCACTTCCGAATCAAATTAGCATTTATGTTATTCCCGCATGTTTCATTTATTTGTTCCCTGTTTTGTAAAGGTCAATGGCTTTGTTTGCAGCTGTTACAAAAGCAGGATCATGTTCAACTTTGACGACTCAGATGACCGCATTATTAGGCCTCTGCCGCCAACGAAACTAAAGAACAAGCAATCTACCAAGAAAAAGGTGAAAAAGTGAGTGAGTTGGCAAGAGCGACATGCGCCTGCTGCATGCAAAAGATATTGCATGCATTGTGATAATGGAAACGATTGTTTAATAGCTAATATTATATTACTAAAGATTAAGAGTATATGATAAGAATGAGACAACAGACATGCTCTCTGTTATCAGAGCAAAATCAATGCTATGCACGCTATCGGCTGACCCTCTCCCACAAATTGACGCCTTGCCCTGTCACACCGCCCCTATATGGGTATATGGGTACGTATGGTAGATTCTGTACATCTATGTGTTAAACATACACGCTTAGCCTTCTCCACAAATTGGGCCCCTGTTAATTTCAACGTGTAATTGCATAAAGGAGTGACCGACCCCCGTTTGGACCCAGTACCCATATAGGGACCGTGTGACAAGGGGTCAATCTGTGGGTGGTCAGCAGATAGCGCGCATAGCATAGGTTTGCTCTGATAATAGAGAGCCTGCCTGTTTCTCACTCTTATCATTATGTACTCTTGGAACGAAATTCGAAACTTTATGTTTGTACATCAAGGAAAATTTCAACCCATTATACAGAAGCTCCCGTGGCCTAGTTAACTCTAGTCCCACAAGGAGCCTTTTTGGGGCTACTTAAAAAGTTTCTTTATTTTTTATAACTAGCCGTAGTAATTATACCTAACAGTAACCTATTGTAGTAATTATAATAATAATTATTACAATTATAACTATTATCCTAAGTTCTGGTGCGGCATACTTACTTTATTCGCGTTGTACTTGAATTTGAAAATATTTGCTCCTATGTTTTAATGAAAGGGTTGGAGGAGTGACACGGTGTCCACTAACCAGCGTCCGGTTTTTCATTTGCTCTGGGGGTTTGGCTTTTGCAGCTTTACCCTTTCTAGGTTTACTTTTTCCAACATAGCTATATATCTCAAACTTTTGCTTTTTTGGTAATTCGTTACTGAGCAAATTATTCTGGCAAATATGTAGTACTACAGTCATATTCTTATGGGATTTGGTTCTATTCCAAATTCTATTCCAAAGAAGGTTGGAAAAGCCAATATCTTTTTGTTTATTACATTAGCCTTCTTAGGCCGTCGTCTTGTCTTTTCCATTGAGATAATCTCATGGCATTCTTTAAGCAATTTAGCCCTCTCTCACTGCAACGCCCATAATTAGATTAGTGTTCACCAAAATGAGAATCAGGTTGGTCCAGTGTATTTTCATAAGTCATTTTCCCAACTTGAGACCCCCCAAAGAAGAGGGGAAAGATGGGGCTAATATAGGAAGGAAGGCCCAGTTGAAAATTGCTTTGTTTGAAGGCGAGAGTAAGCCAGGAGTTTTCCTGATTAGATTTGCGGTGCTCCCCAAAAAGATTTCAGTCTTGTTAGCATCTGGCCTTTCCTTTTCATTTATTAAGCCCTTGTCAGCGAAAAATCGGATCTAAGAAATCCACTGCAGAGAATGTATGCTGCAGCTAATCTCACCTTTATCTCACCGGAATCCATACTGGAGGATAATGTCATGGACTTATCCCTCCATAATCCTAAACATCATCCATTGAGAAGGTGATTTTAGCATTGATTTGTTCTAGGGGAATTTTCTCGCGAGAAAGTATATACACAGAGCTTTCAGATCCAGGGAGAAAGGGGAAAACACTTAACGAAAATTAATGAGAGGATTCGTGGTATAGCTTAGTTCTGAGCTCACGGTGCTAATTTAATTATGGAGAATAGCTGAGGAAAAATTCAGTTATCTTTTCTTCTGAAATGCCTTCAGCACCGAAGACTCCAAATTTAACTAACAGATAGGAAACCTGCCAAACATTGAGTTAGAGCAAGACCGGCTGGCTAAATATGCGTCGTCAGAAGCGAAGTGTCTTTTGCTGTGATTTGTCACATAGCGTAAAATGACAAATTTGATCTTATCTCTGGGTACTCACCACTACTGGTTCCCGGCAGCTAGGTAAGTGAGCGGTGCGGAAACCTCTTTAGTCCCTCGGAAGTCGATATCGTTGTTGGTTCGGATCAAGCTTGGTGCTTGTGTTGTTGCTTCTGCTTGTGTGCTAGATTAACCTTAACTATAGAGAAAAAACACTTATAATGTCATGTCTAGAACTAGTCATGTCACTAAGCTCAGCCTGGTGGGAAAATAGTTTTTAGGGATTAAAACAGACAAGGGAATGGAGACAGGAGCGGGGGAATAACTTTTAAAACAGGTTCCTTTTTCTCAGAATGGGTAACAAAATTGGCTACAATGGGTTGAAATTGCCTAAAAATATACACTTTTAAGACTTCATACTAACCCTAGCAGACATATAGCGAGTTTTAGGTACGAAAATTCCAGTTTTTGCTATAAATGCCTTTAACTATAAAAAACTGAAATTGATTAACAACAGCAAAAAGGGATGAAAATATACTAATTTTGTTTTAACCTACAAAACTACAAGTTGGCCAATTCGCTTCGACATCCACAGTGAGCAGTGAAACATGTTCTTCAGTTAGGTATGGTAATTGACAGTTGACTGATTTCTTTAATTTTCGACATTTTTAATGAAAAATTTTAATGCTTTAGCTTAGCTACTTCTGTAATTCGTTAGTAGCCAAAAACAATAAACTTCGTGGGTATCTCAGTAAATGAAGGTTTGCAGAACCTCCATGGAGAAGGAGATGGGAATAGAAAAGAATCTACTAACTTCCAAGGCTAGAATTTTCAATTTATGGAAAACCAGGTTGGAGAAAAGAAATTTAATCCAGAAATTCTGGCATGGTTGGTCTCAGCTTTCGATAGGCTAATGAACGCTTCCTTAAGGCTTGCTTCATAATTTAATTAATTGGAATTATCTGGCTATTATTTCGTTCCTCCTGCTACACGAGAAACCACATTTCCCCCTAGATTTTCGTTTCGAAGAGTGGCTGCTGGCAACTTTTTGACAAACCTTTTAATCAATACCCCAGCTCCCTTAGCGTGCTATGTTTGTATGCTGCAACGTCGAAAACCCGTTGATGTGTGTATTTATAACTTTTTCTTTTTGCCTTTTGGTTTCAACTTCAGTAATCTTTAATTTAATTAGATGTGGCATATGGGTGTCTGCGAATTCGTGCCCATAATTAATTTTCTGCTTGCTAAAGTAATTAGTTATATACTGTGTACAGAAAGTTAATGAAAACTTTTAAGTTTAGCAGGTCCTGTTCGCTCTTATGAAAGTACATAAAGTTTCTAAGTTACAATGTACTCTCAGAGTGCAGTAATGCAAGAACATTAGCAGCTTTAGATATTAAAAATGACCTATTTTCTCTTTCACACTAAAAGCTTGCTGAAAATATAATTCAACATTTGAAACTTAATGGAAGCTCAATTTTTGTTTCATGCAAATAGCAAATTGATGTGTTATGCCAAATTGGGAAATGTAATAATTTTCTGTCTCATGTATTCCCCCATCAGCCATTCGACTCCCCTGATCAAACCAAGCATGAACCCGGCAAGCAGGGATGCACTGATGAACTGTCGTGAACGGTAAGGCAAGCAAAATATGGTTATGATTGTCATGATGTAAGTTTTTCTCACATGTAAATTTCCCCCCTCCCGGAAAAACTACACCGGTGTGAATTTGGGGGGGGGGATTTCGCACCAAAATTGCAGAACCTGTAACTCAGATATGTCCAGTAAATAAATTTTCGCCCTCAATTACCTACGTATATAGCTATATTGCAACATATTGTGCTTTTGTAGATTGCAGCATACTATGAACTGACCTGCTAAATACATACAACAGAAATTAAAAATTGTATTATATGTAATTATGAACTAAATTAAATTGGATTAGTTAATAAATATCAGTAAAACTAAAATTTTGAATATTAATATTAATCACAATGTACTTTGTGTAGTTGCTCATTTCTTATTTTGATAAAATCTAATTTAAAAAATTCCTTTAGATACTAATAAATACAAGTTTACTTTGCCTTTCTAAAGCATGATTTGCGTTTATGCACTAAAATATTTGTACACCCAAAGAAAGAGTTTGTAACAAAAATTTTGTAGTTTTCTGCAAATGCGTTTTGGGATAACTGTCAGGACACAGGGTCAGGAGTAGGCTAAATTGCTTTTTCTAGAATATTTTTAGTTTATTTTGAAATAAATTTTCCGAATTATACCACCACAACTCAACCGCGAAGTCTTTTTCTTTTGTTTTGTAGAAGCAACGCGTTCGGGTTAGAATTACAGGGAAATCTTTTATTCAGAGAATTTCTGTAGTTGTATGTAAGTGTCCAAATCTTTCTTCCCTTTTTAATTTAGAAGCTCATTCTTTCTTATGTAAACAATTGATTGAATTCAAACAAAACGTTTTTAAAAAGCAATTTTCAAGACAGTTAAATCTTGAGCATATCATAGCAACTGTGTAAAGTTTATGACAGCCACCTCACTCCAGTCGGTGCTGCGGTTAAGGGTAGTGCTAGCTGCTCGCTCTGCCAGCTTAGAACGTATGTAGCATTTTTGAGGAAAGAAGTATGCTGATACTGAATAATTGCCATAGCAATTGCTCGAGGTTGTTTTACAACGCTATCAGTACGTCCATTACGTCGGCCATAATGGAGGTGGAGTGGTAGCTCCACCAGACAAGCGGTCACCCCTTGACAATCTCGGTAAATTGCCTAGGAGGAATTTACTTGACATGATCCTCCACTTAGCGCAGTAAAGAAACCACTGCGCTACAGGAGGTTCCTGTGTAAAGTTGTCAAAGGCTTATACGAGTTCATATGAGACAAGTGTTGAATTGAGTATGAGTTGTGGTTTAATTAAGCAATTTATTTATAAATGCACTTTAAAAAGTTCCAATAAACATTGTAGACTTGTTTTGTGAAAACTAAAAAAGGAGCAAACTACATGTGCATATTGCTTCATTACACCTTCCACATTTTGGGTTTACTTTCATTAATTCACTATTTTAATCAATTTTTGTGTATAAATATAATAAAATTTGTCTTTTTTCCTCCAATTTTTGGAGTATTGCTATAATTGTGGTTGAAAATTAAAGCATTAACAAAAATTAGCCGAATTTATTGGTTTGGAGCAAAATTCCCCCCGATAAATTCACACCATTGTAGTTTACCAGGGAAATTCTGCACTGGGGAAAAACTGCACCGTGGCTCTAATGACGAAAACATAACGATGACTTAAACTAATCTCCTACATTATATATATATATATATATATATATTTATATATATATATCTATATATATATATGTATATATATATATTATATACTAGACCTAAGGTATAGGCTATTTAACTATAAATCAGTTTATTAATACAGCGCCACCGATTTAGAGGCCTCAGGTGGTACACAGACTGACCGCTTCAATTGCAAAGTCGCCCCGAAACCGGCATTTAGGTTGATTGGGATTCCACAATTTGATTACCAGTTTATGCATTTAAAAGTCTCCAACATCCAGATAAACCTTAAGAATTCGGGGGCCAAGTGATGCCCCTTGTCTTAGTATCGTGCACGATTTTTAAACTCCATTACAAAGTGGCTTTTTAGTTCAAAAGCATATAAACACATAATTAACAGTGTAAGTTTCCCGACAGTTAATCTCACTGTGCCGTGCATATTACAGACTATTGATACACTCTTTATATCACTTGCTTTTGGTCGCATTTTTCTGAACTTTGACACCCGCTTGAAGAGGTACCAAACAGATTAGAACCGAAACCGAGCTTTACGTTCCGTTTTTATTAAATTGTCATCTTATGCTTATTTATTCTATATTCTTATTTATATTTTATTTATCTTATTTATTTATCTTATCTACATCTTATTTACTCTATTCTAATGCTTTAAAATCGATTGGAAATAGCATGAAATCTGTGTCGACTTAACGATTTCATTTTAAATTGAAACTATCATTAAGAAATTGTCAAGTAGTGCATATACTTGACAAGAGGATCAAACTAATGATAAATATTCAAGCGATGCTTGAAATTTTGAACTCTCTTCAGTCTTTAGGTTTAAATTTGTAATAAATATATATAATTCAAATTCTTCCGTTAATTTAATGAGATAAGTTGAAATGTGACTTGAAGAACTTCTTTGAGCTTTCCGTTTTAAGTTTTGATTTTATTTTGATTTTTTATGTTTTTATGTTACACGTAATCTTAATAGAGTAACGCTGATTCTTGTAGAAGAAGCACTGATCCTTCATCTGTCAAGTTATATTGGAAAAACAGTACAAAACTGACATTTTTATAGTTTTATCCTTAAAGATGAAGGAAAGACAGTCGAGAATTTGTAGAGAAGAAGCTATAAAGCTAACTAAAGCAGGAAATAAAAAACGGGAACGGAGGGAACAAAAATATGACTTCACTTTACACTTTTGTGTTAACTTATATTCGGCAGTAAACGATAATATTTTTAAGCGCTTTATTATATTGTGACCGGGAAACATTTGCCCCAACTTTGGTTAAAATAAAGTTCTATTTAAAATTATTAAATTTATCCATTCCATTTATCCTACTCTTCCGTTAGTATCTCGAGTTGATGATGTCTCACGACGTCGTTTAAAAAGTATTGCATGATCTGACATATAATTTTAACCCAAAGCTAACATATTAATCTTGTATCATGATTATAAACTTAGGAAATTTATTATTACAGACAGGTAATGAAAAGTGTGCTAATTGCTGCACTTTTCCTGAGGCGTCAGCACATTCTCAGAATGAGAAATTTTCTGTATATAACATAAGAACAGCGCTATGGTCATATTGCAACAAGAAGCTGCAAATACCTAATATATAGAATGCTGTGTCAGTTCTGAACACGAAGTGTTTAACGTAAAAACACTGCACATTGTGTTGAGCATTATTATTTTTCAAATTACGTCGCATTTAAATTCTGTACTATACTGTTCGACTTCTGGAAGATCTGCCACGGCAGCCCAGTCCACGTTCCACTACTTCTTTTCTTCTGTTTCAGATCCAACAGTGCCGCCGTGATCAGTAAGAGTCAGCGCGAACGGAGCAAAACTCCCAACACAGGCAGTATCGATCTGGATACGTCTGGTGACTGCGAGAGCCGATTCACCAGTATGGGAAAACTCCCGCCGGCAAACTTCAATCTCACCACCATCAACATCAGCGGACTCCGCTTTCAGACTCATCTGGAAACCCTAGAGCGCTATCCGGACACTTTGCTGGGAAATGCTCTAAAGCGGAGCAGTTTCTATAACGAACAGACTGGTGAGTTCTTTTTCGATCGACATCGAGCCAGTTTCGAAGCCATCCTGTACTACTACCAAAGTCCTGGGAAGATTCGTCGTCCAGACAGCATTCCCATCGATGTATTCCTGAAGGAGCTGAAGTTCTTTGAGCTGGGCGAAGAGGCAATGGAGAAGTTCTGGCTGTCCGAAGGCTATCAGAAGCCGGCCGAAATTCTGCTGCCTAAAAATAAGCTTCAGAGACAAATTTATCAGCTGATGGAACACCCCGATACCTCCCTGTTTGCCAGAATTGTGGCTTTCGTTTCCGTCAGCGTGATCATCCTTTCCACACTCTCCTTCTGCTTAGAGACGATACCTTCACTGAGAGATAAGTATAAGAAAAATAAAACGCTTGTAGATGAAGATGAGGATATGTCTCAGTATTGGGATAATCCCTTTCATGTGATTGAAACGTTCTGCATTATCTGGTTCACGGTTGAGTTTATCCTAAGATTTGCTTCCTGTCCCTCTAAGTTAGAATTTATCAAGAGCTTTCTGAACTGGGTAGACTTTGTGGCCATCGTGCCCTTCTTCATCAACCTGGCTGTAACGGACGTGGGTGCTTCTGCCATGTCTTTTGCCGTCCTTCGGGTGCTCCGACTTGTCCGTGTGTTCAGAATCTTCAAACTGTCTCGACATTCCACTGGACTACAGATATTGGGCAAAACGTTTCAGGCCAGCGTTCAAGAGCTGGGACTCCTGATCTTTTTTGTGATGATTGGTCTAGTCCTGTTCTCTAGTGCAGTCTATTTTGCCGAAAGCAGTGAGCCTGGGACTAAGTTTACCAGCATCCCTGAGGCGTTCTGGTACACAATTGTGACTATGACGACGGTCGGTTATGGCGACCTCACTCCTAAGGGTCCCATCGGGAAGCTGGTGGGCTCCATGTGTGCCATTTCTGGTGTCCTGGTGTTAGCCCTGCCGGTACCTGTTATTGTGGCTAACTTCAAGCATTTCTATAGACAGGAAACCAGACTGGCTCACATGAGAGGCACACAGTTTGGTGAGGAAGGTGAATTTTCTGATGCCGGAAGTGACTCTTCGTGATGAAATGGAAAAGAAAACTAGCGAAATGTACCCAAATCAGCAAAACTGAAGTACTTGTTGATGTCAGTATGTATTAAAAAAGTTAGTCTGTTTAAACTTAATTTTTTCCAATTATTAATCATTGTGTCGTGCCGCCAGACGACAAAGTTTCTTAGAAAATTTCTCGTGTAAACTGCAGGAATCAAGGGTTACAAAAGGTTTTGTAGAAAGTGCAGGTCACGTTTTATAATAATATGACATCGTTGGTAGATTTCACCGCAGATACTTGGGCACAATAGATCACAAGTTTGACTGGTATTTAACACAACAAAAGCTGTAGTCACCACTGGTTTATAGGTTTACTCCACAGGTTATTGTCCGATACTCTGATAGTGGAAACTTAGTATAAGGGTGACGATGATTTGCCGACATAGTCTTCAAAATAATGAGAACTTTTCCAAATTTTTAGTTTTTCTTTCACCCCATGGCCGTCGGTGATTTTTTGTAACGGCCACTCCCTGTCGGAAATATTATGGGATCGACTTCTCGTCCCACAAAAACGAAAGCAGAAGTGAAAGAGTAACCATCATAAGTGCCACAAAGGGAATAAAAACCTAAACTTTAGGCCAAAGCCGGGGTGTTGATCCACTGAAAAACTTATTAAATCAATCTTTCAAAAATTGTTGTTTTCCTAATTTCTTCCAAATACGATAACAGAGTTAGTTCACTACGCCCGAGTAGGTATGGCTTAGAGTAGGTTACATGTCTCAGCAGAGACTTGATCCGTTTGGAAACTTTTGCGTGGGCTAGTTTACACGAAAGATAAGACCTACGTAAAAATAGAAGTATGGAATGTCATTATAGTGTGGTGAAATTCAATTGAATTAAGGAGACCGCACTAGGACTGGTAGATTTAACGACGGTCTGGCGTGCTGTTGCGCACATATTTATGGTTAACAGCATTTCTCAAGGTCTGGTTGGTTTCAACTGCCTTCCGAACGCCACTTTATGGTCGCTATTCAGGCATTAATATCTTCCGATTACAGAAACCTTCTTCTTTACTGAGTTGAGTTGCTGACTTTATGGGCCGGCAGAAGTGACTCCTGTTAGCACTAATCATATAAAGTCGGCCGCCGCTCTAATCAGAATAACTTCTCACCGGTTACCCAATCATGTTGCATTTGTGTTACACTTTTTTCCTGAGTGTTAGCTTTAAGTAAGCCTATCCCTGGCGTTTTTGTGACAAATTAGCCAGAGTTCAATCACTAGCTTTAACATTGCCATTTCTGATACTATCATGTGCAACTTGCCTGTCATTTTAAGTTTAACTTTGCTGTCAACCCTCTCCTACATACATGTCAAAAGTGCGAAAAAGCTCCGACCAACACATTTTTGTGCCAGTTCTTAAACGTTCATAAAAATTTTTGGAAAAGAATTTTTTGAAAAAAAAAAAAAAAAGATGGGGGGGGGGTGGGGGGGTTGGGGGGGGGGGGGGGGGGTTAAATGAACAGAAACTGTTTAAAGTCACATTTCATAAGCTATTTGGCTTGGTTAAAACTAAAAATGCCGTTAACAAACTTTAGTACACTTAATTTCATTCGGATTAAAGTGCGGCTGCAATCTCAATTGACTTAAAAATTTTCCAATTCATAATCCATGAAAAAACATGATCCTGTGCCGGCTTATGGCTTGTGTGTAATGTGCATTTCTATTCTAAATTTTGGCTGCTGCCCTTAGTTCTGGTTTCCACTCGTCAGTTCTAGGTATAATAAAGGAAGAAATATGTTGTGATTTTTGTATTGTGCTGGTATAAATAATGGTGCTTTCACTGTCTGCACTACTCCAGACATTTGCAGGATCCAATATGGCATATTTAGGGTTCAGCTCCATAGAAACTAATTATATATGGACAATTGTCCTTCTCTTGAAATATTTTGTTTGGTCTAATAGTTCTGATATTATATATGTAGGATATGGCAATATATGTAGTTAGTCAATCGTGATGAACAGATTTTCGCAGAAATTAGAAATCACAAGAATCTCACAGATTTTCGGGGACTATTCCCCAGCAACGAAAACCCTTAGTAAAAAATTTGCTTTAACAAAAGGTCTTGCTGGTTGTCTTTATGAATTCTGTGTTTAAGTAAATAAATAGCCCCAGAACTAAAACTCGTACTAATACCGTCACCGTGTACTATTATGTACAGATACCTTGTTTTAAAGGTAAAAGCTTTATTATAAGTGCTAGTTTAACTTGTAGCTATATATTCAGATTTAGAATCACCGAGCACCAGTGACATTCCGTGCTCTAGTGTATTGTTCCGTAAATGAAGTCACCTTCAAGGCTGGAACATCCTTTCTCGAAAACAGATCCAAACGGGAGGGGAGAAAGAGAGAAAAGAAAGAGGGGAGAAAGAAAGGAAAAAGGAAAAAGGGAAAAAAAGAGAAAAGACAGAAAAAAGGGAGAAAAGGAAAGGGGGAAAAGGGGGGAAGGGGGAAACTTCAACTTAATAACTGTACTTGAACAAATCATTTGTATTTGTGGCAAACATTTGCTTCGTTGTAAAATTTATAGCTTTATGAACGTCTCAACTCAATTTCAGTTGACAGGTAAAATTCGGCAATAAATTTCCTGTTTGATGAAACTGGGTTTGGTTGGATGTTCTTTAATAACTCGTGTAAGTGCTGACACGGGAAACAGTTTTGATGTTGGAACAATGGAGATTCCTGCTGTTAACAAGGTTTAGGAGTTGTTTTATGTGTATTAGTGTCTAAGGGCCTTTTCGAAAATGTGTAGAGTAGAGTAGAGTAGAGCTAAAATTAACTCTATTCAAGAAAGCATGGAGTTTGTGGTGACCTCTACTAAGTTGTGAATACGGCAGGATCTCAATTAACAGATTTACTAAGCTCAGCCGGTTTTTTGTAGCACTATATACATTCTATACAAACTCCACACCACCGTAAACAGTCTAATGTAGAATGCCTCTCCCGGGGGAACATATCACAAGCTCCCATCTTCTTTACAAAACGAAAATAAATAACAGAACACTAGCTCGCACCAAATCAAGTCACCACACATCCCACACTACATTTCCCCAACCAATATTTAAAGAAGATTTTTAAATTATAAATTGTTTCATTTTAATGCAATTCAAGTTCTCCATTTTAATCATTTTCACTGTCAAGGTTGATTGTATTGATTCGCTTCACAGGACCTGTCGGTATACCCGTACGAAGTGGCCCATCTTGTGACAAGCCCTACATTCCCGCCCATTAGCTGGACATTTCCTGCTTCGACTTACGTGATCCGAAGAACCGCAACCACCGCATCTTTTTTCGGGTTTGTAGCTGAAACTGATTCGTCTGCCGAAGATCCTGAGCTGCAGCGCTTTCTAGTAACACTGGACTTGCTGTGCTTCTGGCTCCGCAAAGCTTTGTGAGCTTTCTGGCGATGAACTTGGTTCACTTAAAACCATTTTTATATTAACCTAATATTGCATATTATACACATCTGCTTATCTTTTAACTAGCGGTTAACCAAGTTAACCAATGTGGACTGCAAAATGTGTTCTATCGAGTGTGGAAATATAGACTTGCAGCAGAACTGCAAAACCTCCTGCAATGATACATCTGCAGACAGAAAATGATAATGCAAAAAGAGCACATAGTTGTCATGGGTGTCCTGTGTACACCTTAAAATAAGAGGACAGACTTGTTTTGTATTATGTCTAATTTTAGAACTCATTTTGCTGATTGCTCTTGCAGCGGTTAATTTTCTTAATGAACTATTGGCATTCTTCCTGATGCAGCTATTTTCAGCAGTTTTCTTCTTTTGCAAAACAAAATACAGGAGTAGGTTCCTTCCCTCCTCTATACCTGTTCAAATTTGCACTTTGTATTCCTTGAACACTTGTACGGATCATAATTTTGCCCGTGATTAAGACTTTAGTTACTATGCGAAATTAGTATAAGTTAATGCGCTGCCCGGTCCTTGCCAAATTAGCCTTTGTTTTACCATTTAATCTTTCTTAGTGGAATAGATTTTTGCCATCCTAGTCACTTGATCCTGCGAGAGCTGCCTTGGTCACAAGTTAGAATTTTGCATTTACATAGTGATAGTAAAGCTTAGCCTGCAATTATAGGTAACACAAAACCTACCAGCTACCCTCAATCAACCCTCACATCGGAATCTCCAATGTACAATGGTTCATCTATATAGTTCAATCATGTCTCTGCTTCTATGTTTTAAAAATATGCAAATTAATTTAGCAAAAATGTTTAAAGGCGACGTTAACACACACCATCAGAGTAGTATAAAATGGTTGTTCAGAGACAGGTGGCAAAGGTCAAATTGAAAGGATGCTGGAATGTGGTGCCTCAGATGCCATCCATGCCACAGGACTGTCAGTTTTATACTACTTTTGGATTACTCTAAGAAATCAGAATCCTTCGTCCCACATAAAATCAACTACTGTCAATGATATACTTACCTGGATTGCATCAAACTGGTTTAAGGATAGCTGGAGAATAGCATAAGTCTGATTTTTTGATTGGGAAACAATTAATCTTCTGGTATTCTGCAGCTATTCTCCAACATTATTGGTGCAGTCCACGGTCAGTCGCAGATCCCTATTATCAAGAGTTCATAATTCTATTATATATTAGAAGAAGAGTAAGCCACTAGAGGGCTCCTCTTCTTGGCATTGCGTAACGGTGCTCCGACCACAATACGCGAATGTTCCCCCGTTAGGGGGGGGGGGTCGGCACAGAGTTGGAAGTGGACAAGATTTTCAGTGTCCACGTCCACGTTTGTCCACGCAGGTCTTGTCCACGTCCGCCCGCACATGCCCGCATGTCCACGTTTCTAAATTTTGTCCACCAGTGCCCGCGTTTCAAAACAAATTTGCTTTTAGTAGTCCTAGTTTCAATTCATGTTAGAGCCAGGATTGTTTAAGTTTTTTTAAATTGGTGTTTTCTCTGGAAATTTACTTTTTTTGCAGTATAAACACGTTTTCATGGGGTTTTGTAGCATTTAATACTATATGTAGTACATTGTTTTCGTCTGTTCATGAGAAAAAAACAACAAATATTCGCACAGAATGATATTTCTGCCAAATTACTGAACGTCAAGATTGAACATCAAAGTCTTCCGAAAATGTTCAGTGTGGGAGATCTGGGGAGTGGGACCTTCCAGACGTTGAGAATTTTCAAAAATTCCGAAAAATCAAGTCAGAAAACCTTTACTATCCAAAGTAAGAAGATATTATATACACGCAAAATTGGTAGAGATAAAAAATGTACATTAGAAGCCAAAACACATGTCTAAATTTATAAGTATATATAATGGCATTTAAAAATGTAATGGTTAATAATTGCTCTAACGAAGGCTGGTATTGGCAACGTTGAGTCGAAATAAAACAGAAGTAAAATACACCTGGATAAAATCATTGAAGGGGCATAACTTAAAACTTCACTAAAATGACTAAGAATTTGCTTTTTCAGCTAAAAATTTAGTGTTTATAAATTTTTTTGTACTTTTAAAAAGTGCGAAAAACAATAAAAACACAAAAGTTCTCTTTTCAGTAAAAGTTCGTGAGAGGTTCTTTGAGATGAGTGGCAGGTGTCAATTGAAATTTCCCCCATTCCTCCACTGCAATAAGAAAAGAAAAATCCCTGTAATAAAATTGGCTTTCAAACTTTTAATTCTTGTTATTTAAATATCAAATTTTAAACAATTTTTGTTACAAAACAACCAGGATAACAAGAAAACAATTTTTCATTATGGATTTCTGTGGCAGCATTAGTGTGGCTGGCAACGGTTAAAAAAAGCTACACAGTTCAGGCTTCAAAAGAAACGTCTTCCAGAGGACTATTTTTACTGAAATCGTTTAATGATTAAGTAAGCTCAAGATTTTGAGAAACATGTAAATTTTGTCTGATTTTCATCAAAATTTTTTAAGTTTGATTTTTCTTGAACAGAATGACAAAACGCGAAACCATAAAAATTAGCCATCAGTAATTGTCTCAAAATGCGCGTGCAAAGCGGTTCTTTAATTGATTGTATGAGTTGAGAGTAATCTGTGTTCAAAACAATCTGGTTGCGATTTTCAAAATTTCACATTTTCGTTGCTGTGCTGTAGAGGCAGAGAGCTCTCCATTGAACAAAGCGTGTCCATTAGGACTACAAACGTGGACAATACTTGATCGACGGACCAGCGCTGTTGAAGCTGTCGAAATCTTGCAATATATAATTTTTCGAAAAATGCCCAGTTTTGGAACTCGAAATTCAATTTTCGCTGTTATCTCTTAAATTGTAAGGAAAATTGTAACGAAAAATATTCTCAAGAGCAAAGTTGTAGGTCTTGGTGAGAGGATTCGAATGACTATATGTTTGGCCGGTAAGGTGGCCGCAGTGGAAGTTATGGCGGATTTATGTAACCTAATTTTTCTAAAACGCAACTGTTCCATCGCAACTTTTCTAGGCTAAGCGATGTATGTAATCTTAGCAAGTGTGAATAAATTTCCACGACAATTGCG
Source organism: Trissonchulus latispiculum (assembly GCA_030248195.1). Classification (NCBI taxonomy): domain Eukaryota; kingdom Metazoa; phylum Nematoda; class Enoplea; order Enoplida; family Ironidae; genus Trissonchulus; species Trissonchulus latispiculum. Next base: position 40,117 of record JASAND010001704.1, read on the forward strand.
CTTTTCAAAAGCCCAAAATCACGCGAACTCGAACCTTAGCACCTTAAGCATTGTAATTATTGTGAAAGAAAATCTGTTCATTATGGTTCCTTTTTCCAGCAAACATCAAGTAATATAGTATCACACCAACGCCTGCAGGTGTACAGTATTAAAGCGATTTAAAATGAAATGGGCTCATCAAAGCTAAAAAGTCAAATAAAATGATGCCAGCACAATAAATGAGAAAGAAGAAGAAAGTCATGTACCACCGAAGGTCCGAAAAATTCGGACCTCCGGTGGGATTCGAACCCACGACATTTTGCGCACTAGGCAAACGCTCTGCCGACTGAGCTACGGAGGCAAAACATAACAATGGTAAACTAAAAATAGCCAATATAAAAACGATTATATAAAGCTAGGTTGAATTTTAACGTTTTTTATAAAATAACGGGTGACAAAATTTTGTCCACATTTGTCCACGTTTGTCCACGTGGACAAGCCTTCTGTCCATGTCTACTGGACCCGCGGGTACCCGCGGGTACCCGCGTCCACCTTCCAACTCTGGGTCGACAGGCATACCCCCTCCCCGTTTGGTGGGGGGGGGGTAGCAAAATGTGGTCCCCGTTTCGTGGGGGGGTAGCCAAAAGAGGTCCCCGTTTGGTGGTGGGGGGTAGGCAGAAAAAGGTCCCCGTTTGGGGCGGGGGGCGTCAAAACAGGCAGAGATTGGCTGAATCTGATTGGCTGTTGGCGACCCCCCCCCCAACCGGGGACCCCTTTTGCATACCCCCCCCCACCAAACGGGGACCTCTTTTGGCTACCCCTCACCAAACGGGGACCTCTTTTGACTACCCCCCCCCACCAAACGGGGACCCATTTTTGAATAGAACAAAAACTACCGTAATCCTCCGCTATACCCCCCCTCCCCCACCATACGGGGAGGGGGTCTCTGCAATCTGATTGGCTGTTGGCTACCCCCCCCCCCCCCACCAAACGGGGACCTCTTTTCTGCTACCCCCCCCCCCCCACCAAACGGGGGAACATTCGCGTATTGTGGTCGGAGCACCGTTACGCAATGCCAAGAAGAGAAGCCCTCTAGTGGCTTATTCTTCTTCTAATATATAGTGCAATATGCACTCTTGCTATTATGCACCCTTGTAACATTTTTATTAGATTAAGTATTTAGTAGGCTTTGTTTGGCATACACGTAATCACATAGCTTATCATTTGACTGCCATTAATTTGCGGGTAACACAATGACACTTTCTGGAGGGTTCGATCGAAGGGGGGGTCCGGTCCCTATGTATTCCTCAAGCATATAGATGTTTCTGAAAATGGTAACGAAATCTCGAATAATAACTGATAAACCGTACCACAAGTAAATCAGTTAAATGTTCAATCAGCCGCTACGCGGAAGATCATACAAATCAAGGCTTTGAACAGGTTCTTTAGAACTACATCCAATATCTAGAAACGAAATTTAATATTTATAGCTACGGATTTATTTATAACTTATTTATAAAGCTTATTTATAACTGACTGGATTTTTCAAAATGCTGTCTAAGTTAGTTTTGAATTATGACAAATTTTTCCGATACTACGTAGACAACTTATATTTGAGCACAAGCAGGGAAAATTGTTTTTGTACTGGTCAATTATAAGCGGAAGTAGTTAAGTTATTAGTCAGTTCTTGTCAATGTATTGCTTTCAAAGACAATGCTGGGTAAGGGACACATTTACGGAAGGCTCTATATTGCAAAATAAAATGTATTAGAAAAATAAATTGGCATAATAACTTAATAAAGTAGGTATATGTATATTGTTGGCGTCTTTATGGAGTATATTTATTAGAAACGTTACATTGATAGTGCTTATCAAATCCAAGCAACTGTTTTTCCTGCTTCAAGCTTTTAAGAGTTGGAGATATAGGCCTCTGGGAGGAGACAGACACAAGTGATCTAAGATGAACTGTGCAAGAATATACCAAATTGCCTTCATTCAGACTCTTGGTAATATGGAAAGTTAGAACAACTAAGACACTAACCCGAGTTCATTCCTCTCTCTTTGGTCGTTATTATGCGAAGTGAGAGTTGTTACGTAAATGAAGCAGCAATATGAATTATTATTCCTTCTGTTTAATGAAAAACATCTTATTGTCACACATATTTTTCCGCTAATTAGGACCATATATTGTCATTTTCTTAGGGCTAATCAGCCTAGGTCCAATTCCGAAATGTTCTCAGGAGTGACTTGAAAAATTCTATTTAATGTTCACCTGCCTGCCATGCTCATAATTCATAAATAATTATGGAGGTTGCTGGAATGAAAAAATGTTTCAATAGGCATAAAACTGTCACAGTAATTAAACCTATGAAGACGAAGCTACAAGCGGTGCCATTGGAATTCAGCTAGTTATCTGCATTTCGGTTCTGGTTGGGGTCTTTCATATTCCTATTGGCATCCGAATTTAAAATTCGGTCCAATAGCGGATTCTTTGGCAGGCTCTAAAAAGCTGTTTACAGTTCACACTGGCTTTGATTCAGGTTCGAACATCAGAAAAAATTTTATGAACTTGCAATTAAGAACATAAAAAGTCATGTCAGTAGTAGTAAAATGGCTGTTTTGTCCTCGAACGTACCGCTTTCACAAATTCGTTGTGGATCAGCTTTAGAATATATCCTGTTGGTTTCAACTCATTCAACAATTTTCTGCAGACATGCTCAGTAGGTGAAGTTTTGCGGGGTCAACAAAACCAGATTTTTCAATTTGTTCTTGGCCAGAAAACCGGAAAAACCCGATTCTGGGTGTGAAGGACCCCTGTGGGGGAGGGTGAGCTCCTGGCTAACCCCGCAAACCCCTCTCCAACCACATGTATGACCGTTCATAACATAGGGTAGCACTCCTAAAGACTCAAAATAAACGCAGTATAAAGTATGCAAAATTTTCTAGTATTGGCAATGCACTGAATTTACCAACTTTAACCACTACGTATATTTTCATCAAATAATACTAACGTTCGTATTATCTACTGCGTTACTCACAATCTCTGGTTAAACTGTTTTGTACTTTTTCTGTTATTAGTAGCAAGAAGCTGCTCCAGTTAGCCTACACTAATCTACCACTTCAGTGAGATATGCAAAGTCAAAGGTGATAATTTTTGCTATTCGCCATGTTTGATTTGTTGTTCATCAGTACTCTTGAGATTAGAGTTCCAGGGAAGTTTTAGCGACAGAGGAGGCAAAAGAGAAAGAAACTTTTCCTCCTGTTTGTACCAAGCAAATTTTTCAACTCGCTTTTCCTCCTCTGTGCAGGTATTCATTGAAGTGAGGTTGATCATAAATCTTACTAGCCGAGAGTGTCCTACTATAAGCTTTGGCGGTACAAGAATATGGGAGACCCCAATTAGGCAAGCCGGACAGATGTCGCAATTACAAGGATCATTACTACGTTTGATGCAACAGATACCGTAGATTAGGAAAGAGTTCGTAAATTAGGACACGCATTTATCAGTAGTCGGTCGCAAGAGTTCTTTCATTTGCAACAGTAGAAAACATTTCTTGGGTTCACCTTTCTTCAGACGTACATTCTTTGCTTTTATTCTACCTGGATTTGAAAGGGAGGAAAAAGAACCTGAACGACAGAAAGACAAAAGTTTTTTCAATATCACACCCACGATTTCGCATGATATAACTTGATATCTAATGCACTCTACATACATATGATTATACTTAGTGTCTTACGTCTTAAAGCTTTCAATACCGGAAGTAGATACAATTTTGAACATAGATTTGTATTGTAATAGAATGCTGGTTTCAACACAGCCATGTTTAATATTTTCATATACCTAGTTGACTCATTTTGATCATATAAGACGCTTTTGTAAGTGTTGGCTTTAAAGCTTTCCTTTACAGTATTTTTCAGGAGCACTCATTTGACAGAAAAATAGGTCAACATGTTGCTTTGAGGGGAATTTCGCGTTAACTAACAACCCCTTCCCACACTTTCTGTCCAACAGTTCTTACTTAGGTAATCTGAGAATATCAAGGTAAGCTTAGATTTCACATTTGCTTTTAGTGTATGATCATCATAAAGTTATAAAATCAAATTAAATCCCATGATTTGGTCTAGGCCTCCGGTTTTATGTAAGATCGATTCTTGTCATTAAATCCCACTACACAGTCAACAAGACTGTCTGCAACAACAGAACTTATCTTGATACATATAATAGGGATGGGAGGACTGGAAAGCCTGGATAATGACATAGTTTGGTTAGTTGGTTAGGAATTTTGAATTGATTACTTTTCATTTATATTTTACTAGATCATTTGCTGGCTTCATTTCATATATACTAAATGAATGCCATTTAAAAGCTTAATGAATTGTATTTACATTCGTCACGTGTGCAGTTGGAAAACCAAGCAAAACTGTAATGTACTTTATATGGGGGAATTGAGGTCGTGGTTTTGGAACAATTTTCATCACGCAGCTATCAAACATTCCAGTACTTAGGTAATGCTACTAAATATCTGTATATACTCTGCAACATCATTACGATACCATAATAAGAATATTTCCGAATATAACGTTTCACTAAGGGCCGAAACCAACAGGTATTTTGGAAAACCGACGGAAACGAGATGATCGATATAATCTTTCTATATTCTTATTTCTCATAATAAATATTCCTTAGTCAGGAAAAGGACGGAAGGTAAAGGTTCCAGTATTCCAGCAAATATTACGAACATAACCTGTAATTCTTCCCTTAATTTAGCTACAGAGCAAGTTTCAAACAGTAGACTTAGTTTTCTATTCAGATCGCACAAAATTCCCAACAATAGTCATCAATCAGTGCAGAATTGAAAAAGTTGGAAATCATATTTCATAGAAAATTTTATCAGTAGAACGAGAGCTTTTCGAAACTGGAGGGAGAAGATTTTTGATCTGAAGCAGAGGTATTATTATCAACCAGATGGACATCCTAATTATGGCTTTTAGCCGCCATCCAAGCTTCTATTTTGGCTTTTAAGAGGGAAACTGATAGCACTTCTCAACTCATTCATTCTGAGGCCATTTAATGGAGGACTACCAATACCAAATCACTGCGACAAAACAACTAGAAAACCTTTTCTTAGTTCCCTTTCAATCTCTCTCTAACTTTGCCTTCTTACCTTCTTAGCACTTTTAACTTTAGCCCATGTCTCAGCTTCATCCTCGTTGTAGCTACGTCAGTTTTTCTTTTGCGCACACGATTCCCTTTCCAACATAAGATTTTCACCCTCCAGTGATTTTAGTTAACTAAATCTGCTGGAACCAGATTAACACTTGGCGTAATGGATGACTTCAGGTACCTTAGCTGGTAGCAAGTCTTAACTCGAAAGGTCATATTAACTAAACTAGTACCTAGTGTTCTAGCCTTTCCAGGCCACAAAGGTGCAGTAGGTGCTTTGTTTCAAACTAAAGAAGTTGCTGCGCTCCGTCGTCCATTGTGCGGATTTCGTTCATTCGTGTTCAATTTAACTTACATATGTATCATACTGTCTCTACCAACCTGTAAAACTTAAAAGTCATTTTGTTATGAGCTCACAGTTTGCATAAAGACACTTATTATTAAAGTAAAATTCTGTTATTCCAGATCTATGCTGTAAATTTAACCATTATTTAGTCTAGAATAGGACACTTGAATCCAAATGGGCTTGTTGCCATTGTTGTGACTAGCCAGCTTTTAGACTGTCTCTTTCTCACGCCTCAATTGAGCAAGAAAGATAAGTCAAAGCTGTCACTGCTGTCAACAAGGTTTAGGTTTCTCACAAAATCCCTTCTTCCGGATTCGATAAATGCGAAAGAAGATTCAGGATAGTGAAGTAACGACTTAACGATATAGAAATTTTGCTTTGTAAACCAATTTTAGACAATGACAGCATTTAGTGTAAAGTGTTTAAAAGGATTTAAATGTAGTTTGTGCCTAGCTATTAGCGCAAATTCAGCAAAACTCACGGATACATCAATTTTGCAAATTTTCTTTGATTCGTTATTGAGAAACTGTAATTTTTTGGCTAAGATTTAGTTACTAAACAACTGTGCCATGCCAGGGAATTCCAGTCACGGTGTACAAAAATTGGCAGCAAGAAACAGCAACATCAATGCTATTTAAGTTACATTACAATTACCAAGCATTGTGCTGACTATATACTTTACAACCTTGCCAGTTTATGAACTAGGTTTAATGTTGACCTTAAATTGACCTTAAATAAGGTGAAATACTCTAATGAAAATTCAAACAGTCCTGAACTCCTGATTGGCTTTCCAGCTAATCAGTCCGGTACGGGCTGGGTGGGACATGGAGCATACAGTTCCAAGACCGAGCCCGAAGGACCATTTAAAAGCTGAGCACAACCATTAGCTCAGATTATGTATATTGTTGCAAGGCATATAGTTCTATAAGTCAATCTTTTGGTTTTACTTTTTAAAATTAACTGAAAACTTTAAGGACACTACTTCAGTTATGAAACCTGCATTCGAACACAAAGTTTTAATGTTCATAATTGTTGTAACCAACGCTAACAGAATAAATACCTAGAGACCATGTTGCAAAATTTTCCTGGACTTTTGTCGGTCTATTTAATCTCGTCAAGAGCCAGAATCCCAGACAAACAGCATACCTACACATCTGGTTTGGCGGATATAGACAACCTTTTGTTCCTGTCTTTTTATGTCGCTTCATGTTCATTTAGTCTAAAGGTTTTGTCTATTTAATAATGAGTCGATCATTCGAAAAACTCGCTAAGCTAGAGCCGCCCAATTAAATGTTAAATTGAACACTGGCAGAATTCAGAACATGACATCACTCACCATCCATTACCATCGCTAGAGAGGTCAGAATCATTGTTACGAATAGCATGTGCCACTGTACTGAGAAATAATAGCAATGAGGCAATCAGTAATAAGTAATAATAAGTAATAATAAGAAACCTCCTATAATTTAGCATATTTTCCAAATTCAAAGCATGAAACTTTTCACTTTCAATCAGAGTGCATAAGAGTGTGACAACTGGCAGGCAATTTGTTTATCAATTTTGTTTATGCTGTGCACGCTGACCCTCCTCCACCCTTGCCGTATCATTTGCCGTATGACTTGCCGTATCTTTGTACATATGTGGAGGAATCGAAAACAACGACAACGTGCATCGAATTTATGCCTGTTACGAGCGTTAGAAAGCAAGGATAGCGAGTGAATTTGTTTGAAGTAAGCGTCGTACACTTTTCTGTGGGTTTAATGATCAGGAGCATGTACCTGCAGCTGATAACAGATACCTTTCCAGCAGCAACACTCTTATATATTATTATGTACTCTTGATATTATGTACTCTTGATATTATGTACTCTTGCTTTCTACTATGTAGCTTTACTTTTGCATCTTTGCCTTCAAATGCCATAATTGTGTCGTCATCCCTGAAGACACAGAATTCACCAGTAAGATCGCAAGAAATAATAAATAATTATTTTTACTATTTTTTGGTTTCACTCATTAGTGGAGATCACTCACGTGCAAATTTTCAAATCTGCAACTTCCTCTGTGGCAAAACTCCTTGATTAGGTACATTTAACCACTTACCTGCAGGTTACATATAGGTAAAACTTCGGAAATAATTTTTGTCGAAAAGAATAACTTTGTAAAAAACACAGCAGTCTGTAAATTAGATGGCCCCTCCAAGTGTCGTGACTTCAGTCGACTTTTGGCTTATCCTTTCTTTACGAAGGGAAATTAGCTGGTACTTATCCTGTTCTAAAAGTGCGTGCTGAAAATTTAGTCAAGTTCTACGATGAGTTGTCATTAGATAAGGTCTGAGGGCCAACTTGATTTCAGAATCAATGCACCAGGAACCCTCCCCCTTTCTCTTCAAATCACCCTCTATTTCTAGTATTCTTTCACTGTTTTAGTTTGGCTACATTGGAATAAGATCGTGTAATAAGCATGACTAGCGTTAAAATGTAGATCATATAGGCTGCAAAGCTGCGACCTGCCTTAATGCCGCCGTTTTTTTCGAAAACAATTATTAGTTTAAAAATTTGTAGTAAAGTACTCCAGTGAGTCTTCAAATTAGAAATCTATGCAAAAATTGCAGTTTTATTAATTAATGCATTCAGTGTATCTAATAGATTAACAATCTATTAGATTTGTTTTTAGCCGCTATTTTTGTTCAAAGTTTTTCTCAAGGTTCATGAAGAGAGCATTAGTCGACTCGGTGGATTAGAGGTGGGTGCTAAATTTGAAGCTTTCAAAAAAGAGAAATTATTCCCTTTATATCCGGAAAAGGGGCGACCTAAATATTGTGAAACAGAAGTGTCAGCCAGAATCCAATCTTAAAAATTCTCACAGATTTCAGCAAAGGTAAAGCAATAGCCACTTTGTTCATTTTTGATTAGATAATTGACGCAAATGTCTTCCCTCAGTTGGCGAAAGAACTCCTAGATTTTTCGATAAAACATACATATTTCTGTCAGAACAGAAATGGTAGCAGAACAGTGCAAAACAGTCTTACATATATGTGTTAGCAGTATTAGTGTTCTGGTGTTTCGCGTTACCGCATTGACATTTACATAGCAGGAACGGCTAGTTCACCAAGCTTAAGGATTTCTTCAAAACGAACTACTGTCCAGATTATCTATATATGTACTAGTCATTGGTGAAATTGAAGTCTCAAAAACTTATCCTCTTTGCCCAGTCAAACGTATTTCACTTCACTCCCGGAACGAGTTTTTCACACCAAACGCAGGGTTGACACTCACTTCCGGTTTCGACTTTTGACACTCACAATTTGTGGAAAATATTTCTGCTAATGGAAGTCAAAAACTCACGTTCACTCTTAATTTGAACGCCCAGTTTAGTTGGTACCGATCACCTTACATTTCTGAATAAACATTTAATATAATTTAAACTGCTGTCCAAACTTCCTCCAAAGTCAGTCATAAACAAAAGCTAACAACTAATCAGCAGCTAGGCTAAAAACGTTAAGACTTATGCGCAATTTAATTTTTCAGTTTAAGTTTCAGTTAAGTATTCAAGTTCCCTTTTTGTTTGAAATGTTGAGAACGAAGTTTGATATTTGTGGTGTTGGCAGACTCATCTCAATTTGGGCTACTTCAAACAGACCCCATGGCTCAAGCGTTTTGGGTCCTCAAATTGGGTCTTGTCAGCCTCCCCACAGTTATTCATTTGTGTGTCACTCAGTCAGCAGGACTTCAGTCTTAATTTGGCTCTCTGTTCTTTGACAGTTCCACACAACAAGTGTTAACAATATATATCTCCCCCAGTGTCAGAACAGAACCACTGAATTTTTAATTGAGAAAAACAGCTTAAATTATTAGCTCATGCTCATATACAAGTTATAGTGAAGCAACTTTTACCCTAATTTTGTAAGGTTTGGTTTCATTTTTATTTCTTGGGTTTCCAGCTGAAAACTACATGCTAGACAGGCCTTGATCATACATTAACAGATTAACACAGGATTCAATTCTCTGAGTTCTATCCCAACTTAAAATGAAAAAGCCAGAAAGTTTAGGAGGGTCAGCGCGAAAATGAGCAAAAATTCCTGACTGAATTTTTATGAACTTTCTCCAGAAAATAGTAAAAAGTAAGACTGGTGCACATAAACAGTTTTGGGTCTTATCTCGATTACCCCCACCACTCAAATCCTTAATACTTGACCAAATGAGCTAAAGTTTGGTATGGGTATGTTTTCGACTACGCTGAGTTCAAATATCGCAAAACTTTTAGACTTCGCGAAATTCGATTTTTTCGATTTCTAAGGGGGGGACCAAGGGAAACCGAAAAGTTTTTTCTTCGGTTTTGCTGAAAAGATGTGTATAGGGGTTTTCGGGGTCGTAGAACACGAATCTGAATTCTGAAATCCGTTTTTTGATTAAGCTTTTTGTTATCTCCGTATCGGCTTATATTCTAAGCTTAAATCGTTAGCTTATACTGAACTAGCAAAACGCTGAATCGAAAAACGGACTTCAGATTCGTGTTCTACGACCCCGAAAACCCCTATATAGTTTTTCAGCAAAATCAAAGACAAAAAGTTTTCGGTTTCTCTTGATCCCCCCTTAGATATCTAAAAAATCTAATTTCGCGAAATCGAAAAAGTTTGCGATATTTGAACTCAGCGTAGTCGAAAACGAACCCATACGAAATTTTAGCTCATTTGGTCAAGTTTTAAGGATGTTTAGTGGGGGGGGGGTAAGAGCCCGATTTTTCAACTTCTTTTGAGAATTTTTGAAAAATTGCTAAAATTTGCTTAAAATCTGCGAGTTTTTAAAATACTTGACTGACCATCTTTGTTTGTAAGACGATCGTTCATCATCGTCTATATTGCTTGCTTCATGTTAAAGTTTGCTACATAGATCTTCTTTGAATCAGTCAGGACAGGATTGCATTAAACAAAATGTGCGGATACTACCAACGTATCTCCACAGTGGATTGCGTAAGTATTAATACAGTTTTCTCAGCCCATCACATAAGCTCATAACTCGGTAGTGCTAAACTAATTTTAGATCTTATTGGACAGGAAAACAATTCAGTTACTTGCAGCTTAGTTACGATAGCTTTAATGCAATCCAAAATTAGTTCGGCAAAAGCTATATTCATGCAGCTCATACTTTACCATGATAAATCTTGTTAAACTGGTCCCAGTCTCCGTGCCTCATTTTTGACATACATTCAAGCTAAATGGTACCACCTAGGGACATCGAGTCGGGACTCAAGCAGCAAGGGACTGGGTCTGGGAGTATCACACACCATTAATATAAACTGTTGATATGGCAGAATTATTAATTAAGTTTCATTCACTATTACAAACGATGTGACATATAACTGTTATCATTTGTGATTAATAAAGTATAAAAACAGTATGATATTAGACCTTGATGAGTCAATAATTTAAATTCTTTGGCAGACTTGCGTAACTATGAAAACAGCCTAAATAATTAATGTCATGATGTTTCCATTGCACAGTACATATATGTTGCAAATATCTGAAACAATAAAAACTCTAATTATGCTATCAATAATTATACCTCTATAATAATCAGTTTTGTCTTTGTGCGCTTCAATTTCAGTTCGTTCACAACTTTGGAGTATATAGCTCAAAATTGAATGCATAATATATAGGGTACGTTTTAGAACGAATCGTATCCGTGTGTGCTATACATTATCTTTGATCAGTTTTTTGCGCTAAAAAGTTAGAGTTATACTGTGAGTGAACGCCTTAGTCGTAATTTTAATAAAGAAGACTTAGCACCATATACAAAAAATCAGAAGCTCCCTACATAACTAATACTATAACTAATCCATAATATTTCACGAATTTGGAAGGAAATCATGATTGAAGCAGTTTATCTCGTTGGTAACAGTTTTTTGAACCAGTCCTAAACACAATTAACGAACTATATTTAGGAACAGTTTAACTTAAATGTCTATTGTTAGTTTTGCTGCATGTATGTTTTAGGTCAAGCTTTTGTACTTGTGAATTATGCACGCAAGAGACCTGGGGTGGAATTATTTGTTATTTATATCTGTTACTCTTTTAATTTCTGTACTTTATGGATCCTCTGAGCCCATTCACAGTCTAGACGACATCCAGGCACTTTGCGACAATGTGGACCCAACAGGTAGCACCTACAGGCTATGTGCCGAACTAACAGACGCTGCTGTACAGTCTGAAGACAACACAAACTCTAAAGGTACGTGTTGCGAACGGCTTGCGCTAAAATTGCAACAATAAACTGGATATGTCCAATTTTTATCCGAAGTTCACCCAATTACCTAAGTACGGGGGGTGAGGGGATCCCGCTGTAGGTTGAGTTCCGGAATAGGTACAATGAAATCTCCCAGCTCCGCACCCCCGATCACACGTACAAACACTGTACCACCTACATCGCACTCAACTGGAAGCAGAGACTGTAGTTTCAGTTAAACTGAATCGAACGGAATAATAATTTAATCTAACTGAATCTTGCCATCAGAGAAACCAATTACGTGATTCGTCAGTTTCGTCTAACAATTTCTAGCTCGTTTCGTTGTCGATGTTTAAGGTGCTGGCATTTTGATTACCTAAACAGCTAAAACTTACGAAATCACCTATTTTCGTGCTCTTTAACATTCTGGAACCTTAATATTGTTCGGCGAAAAGATAAGAAAGTTTTTTCTGCCATTATACTTTTAGTAGGAAGTCGAGACACCAGATTGGTTGCTATGGCTGAAAAGTAGGCATGTGAAGTGAACATTTTTGCTTTTACAACCGCTATCTTCCTACCTTCAGTGGCTAAGTTAGTACAAGCAGGAAAACTATTTTGAGGGTCAAAAGTGGCTATTTTCGAGGAAATTAGTTTTTTCAAAATTATTGCCAAATCTTAAGGCCAATTTTGATCCATTTATACTGAATTTATACACTGTCTAATTGTACATTTTATCTATGCCTACTAGCGACAATTTTGCTTTAAGCTAGAGATTTGGCCGAAAATGATTTTGGTAAAACTGTTATTATTTAGTTTTGAACATCGATTTCTCAAAAACAACTCGACCGATTCCGGAGATGTTTGGCAGAGTGGAAACTCGCGTTCTGTGTAGGGATATTTCTCTTGGTTTACCCTAAAACGTTTCAAGTAGCAAGAAAACTTGAAATGTCCTGTTGCCGTTTATTTGGCCGATTTTTTTGACCATTATGACTTGCTGAGCCAAATCCAAAAACATCTCTCGGTCTATATGTCCTTCATATTATGGCACAAAAAGAAATTTTGGTCGATTCTACTGTTTTGAGAAATCGATGTTCAAACATTTTTGGTCTATAGTTAGCCGTTATATTCGAAACGTTTGGCTAATTTTTTTGCTAATTTTGCTATTTTTGTAAACTCATGCGAATGTACTGATTATAAACTTTATTACGAAGTATAATGCTCTTTCGAACTCCCAAAATTGCGCAGGTTATAAGGTTTTAGGAAAAATCATCACAAAAGCACTGCACGCAAGGATAGGCGTCTTAAACGGGGAATTCGAACACCAACATGGATGTATCGTTTGCTTTCTTTTCCATTAAGGCATGGCATCGTAGAAAATTTTTGTCTTAGTTTTTAACAAAAAATTGATAAAAATTTAAAATTATTCTAAACGCCTTCATTTTCTAAGCTCGAAATCTAAAACAAAATCAAGAGTTTATGCTGCAAACCCCCTTAAACTTTTTCTGCGAAAACCCCGCTACGCTAATACGACGACTACAAATAAATTAGTTGTTAAAATTATCAGCAAATGCCATATTTTTTCGCGGTACTTTTAATTTTAGCTGTTGACAAAAGAAGATACGAGTTCATGAGATTAGGACGTGGTAAGAATTTTGATTTATCCATTTGCAATATATTATTATTATTATTATTATTATTATTATTATTATTATTATTATTATTATTATTATTATTATTCCATCACTACTATTCTGTTCTATTATTCGATTCTACCAAGAGTATTCTACTAATGTTAGCGAGCGATTAGCGATTTACCCATATCCATCCGACAATGTTAGTATTTATAGCTGCACTGGCTTTCATAGGTTTAAAACAGCGAAGTCTATATTAAGAATCTGTCTTTTTAGCTTTGCCAATGAAACGAAGATACGAATTTATGCGATTGGGAAGAAGTAAGACTCTCATGAACTTTACTCTTACTTTATCAAGAGTATACGATTACTCCGAGTCTGACAAGCGTTGCACTCCTAAGTAATGAGCCCGGGACATGGTAGGCACAATAACGACTGACCCTCCAAATTGACCACCCCACAAATGAGTGCCCAATGGACATTTGTGTACGCTCACTTGCTTGTATGCTTCTGTTGGAGCTCGAAGGTGGTCAGCAGCTGATAGAACATTTTAGGCCTCAGCACATAAACATAGAAGCGAGTGAGCGAACACAACTGTGTAGTGGGAAAGCAGTTTCGGGTGAGGGGAATCGTGGAATTTCGCGGGGGGGGGGTTGTCGCTGGGGTCCAATTTGTGGAGGGTGCGTTCGTTATCACGCAGATCATGTCACCGCCTAATATATAACTAAATGTGTAACATTTGTCACACTGCTCGTATTATATATACTTTTGCCTATGCTCGTACCTGTGCTATGTTATACGCAGTAAACCAGCACCCTAAGCTTCCGTCCCTCCCTCCTTCGCTTTTGAGTGTGTAATAAAGATTTAGAATATCTTCAATCACTGCCACCTTTTTATTTCTCGGCTCCTATTGAAAGCGCAGTCTCACAGTGTCCGATATTAACTTGCACTCAATTTTGACTTCATTATATCCAAAAAATTATTTAAAATCTTTTATTGAATAATGGACTGTATTTTAGGCTCACCAGAGAAACGAAGATATGAATTCATGAGACTGGGAAAACGTAAGAAAACGAAGCATTGTAGCGTTTCTTTTGACTAAAACCTTATTTTATCATATTCCTGCTAATGTGACCAAGAGTACATAATAGATAAGAGTAAGAAACTCTTACGCTAGCATGTACCAATCATGTAAGGTGTGCTCGGTTCATTAACTCGGAACCCCCCACCCCCCCCCCCCCGTAACTTCCTGAGGGGTCCCAGTTATCACTAATTACACGGTTTCATAGAAGCGTGTGTCTGCTCGCTGATTGGCCCATTATCCTAAGGCTTATGGTAGGTGATTTATTAGTCATTTTAATTAACTAATTATAACTTTAATTAGCGTAATGCAATTAAAAACCTAGTTCGACAATTTTGTAGCATTTTATGCTCTTGTCAATGATATAAAAAATTGTTGCATAATACAAAAATTCGAAGGAATGTAATCTGCAACAATTTTTATATCATTAAAAAGAGCAGAAAAATGCTACAAAGTTGTCGAATTAGTTTTTTAATTGCATTACGCTAATTAAAGTTATAATTAGTGAATTAAAATGACTAATAAATCACCTACCTTAGGCTAATGGGCCAATCAGCGAGCAGACACACGCTTATATTAAAGCGTGTAATTAGTGCAAAGTAGAGTTTGAGGCCGGCCGGCTGCCGGCCGGCCGATCGCCGGCCGGCCCGGCCGATCGCCGGCCGGCCCGGCCGAGCCCATCGGCCGGCCGGCCGGTGGGCCGGCCGGCCGGCCGGCGGCCGGTGAGCCCGTGGGCCGGCCGGTAGCCGGCCGGCCGGCCGGCTACCGGCCTAAAGCAATTTGCAGTGCAGTATTATAACTTGTAAGATATTTATTTTCGAATGATATCTTAGAAAAATAGCACAGCATAGCATAGAAAATTAGCTAGATAACTAGATAACTAGATTTGGAGTTCATTTTACGGTTAGTTTCTCTATTTTGTAAATTTCTGATTGGAGATTTGTATCCCAGCCGTCGGCCGGCCGGCCGGCCCGGCGGCCGGTAGCCGGCCGGCCCCACCCGCCGCCCGCCCGCCCGCCGGCCGGTAGGCCGCCGGCCGGCCGGCGAGCAAAAGTCGTCGGCCGGCGGCCGGCCTCAAACACTAGTGCAAAGTGGGCCCCCCCGAAGTTCAGGGTCCCCAGTTAATGAACCGAGCATACCTAGGATGATTTGTATTTTGTACATGCTAGTGTAAAAGTTTCTCACTCTATCTATTATGACTCTTTATACATATGGCTAATAGGTAACATAGATTAGTGTTTTGACACTCTCCCGCAGGCACTACCGCAGATTTATATTAGCAGTTTTATGCGCTACGCCTACTACTAGATACCTAGAGTTGTGCCGTTAAAAAATTTCGGGCCGGGCCCGAGCCCGGGTCTCACCAAATTTTCGGGAGGCGAGGCCAGTCAAGATAAGAGGCCCGAAGCCAAGAGGCCCAGGTCCGAATCAAGGCCCGAGGCCCGACGGTGTGAGTCAAGGTCGAAGCCCGAGGCCTGGCTCTGGCCCGATTCAAGGTATATATATATATATATATATATATGCTGAGTATTACATGACTGTTTTTAGTTTTTCGAAAATATTCATGGATGAGTTCAGAAAATCGTTTTCAAGCTTTAAGTTTTAAAGATTCTTTTCAGATTCTTTAAATCTTTAAAGATTTTCAGATCGACGCATTTTGTTATTGTGTTTTCTCCCGAGTCAGGCCCGACCCGATTCATGGCCCGAGCACAACTCTAGCTACGATTGTTTTCGTGTTCTTTTACCGTTTTCGCTGGTAGCATTTAGAGAGGCGGTCGGTGCCGATAACACCAATCGATAATCTCGAACAACCTGTGATAGTGTAAATAAGAAATAACAGAATAAATACGTTTTAGGATCAACGGAAAAGCGAAGATATGAATTCATGCGACTTGGAAAAAGCAAGTTGACAAAAAAATTTTGACGTGTTCCTGTTTTAAAGATACGATATATATATTGCAAAATGCAACGGTAGTATTGATGAAGTTCAGTTCTAGAAAGTGTAGCTTTTTCTTCTGTCAATATAACTTCTCCCTCGTTTAACTTTTTATGAACACGCAATTAACGTTGGTTTCATTTGCAGAATCTAACATCCACGCAGTCGACCTGCAGAGCGCCAGTCACTAAGGTGAGCTGTAGATTTATATTATCATTCGAATTACTTAATAAATGAAACTAACTAAAACTGGTAACACGAGGGTGGTTTACTACAGAATGGGGACTGTTCAACAATGATTATATGCAGTAGGGCAGAGTTAACACGTTCGCGTCAAAGTTACCCACCGGTGGGTAATTCGCGCTATAACTGCTAGTCATCGTTACCCACCGGTGGGTAATTTATTTATACTTGTTTTTGGCTAGCTGTTCTGACATATTGGCTGAGTCTAATGTAATATAGTTTTTGGCTATTGACAAATATAAAAGAAAAATTATATTTTTAGCGGGCGGTTACCCACCGGTGGGTAACTATGGCACTGTGGGGACACAAATTCTTAAGTCGTATAGTTTTTTGCAAAACTCCTACGCGATGCCTTTGGTGGCCACATTTGCCATATAAGCCTAAAAATAAAGTCGAATAGACCCACGCGACAATTCAAATCTTGGTAAAAAGCTGTTTGTTTGCCCTCCAAGCTTCAACTAGCCATTTTATCCTAAATGTTGACTAGATGTTATAAGCCAACATTTGTAACAAGTACTGCAGTTCAACATCCCATAAACAATGCATTAACGTATCCTATTGGATAGCTACTCGTGGGTAACCGCATGGGTAACAATGACTGGGGATGAATAGACTGCCATTTGGTCAACTGTTACCCACCGGTGGGTAACAGTGCGCTAAGCATGCCACTGACCTAAGCATGTGGCCAAGAATAACAAAAACGTAATAGCACTTTACTGCTGTACCAGAAACGCTTTATCTTGCCATTGACCGGGGCTAATTTAGTGTACAGAGGTAGTTGTCGCGAACGTGGTTAAATAATTCGTTTATCTAATCTCAAGATAGAGTGCCCCTTGTTTAATATTAACCTGAAAAGCATCGAGTTATAAATTCTCTTTCTCCTCTTCAAAAGGTGACGCTCTGCCAGCTGTGTTTGCTTCTATTGGTGATCGCTGATCAGACACCATTAAACTAGTTCATTAATAATTCATCTTACTTAAAGCTGCCTTTTATTAGTGCTTTTTTGCAAAATTCCTAAACAAAGCCTTTATGTGACAGTCGGCCCTACTTTAACAACTTTCTAAATTAAATATTGTTGCAGTCGTCAATTTGTGCTTTTTTACATGTTTTTGTACAACCTAACGTGGCTGGCGGCTCTCAGCTATCGGGAGTGATGGCTTCGGTGATGCCATTGCTGCTTTTGTGTCTGGCAATAAAATTGTTCAGCTGGAAATGTTAACGGCAAGCATTACTGCTTGTCATTCAGTTTATCTTTATATTTGTAAAAAGCGCCGACATGAAAGGGGCAGCGGATTGTATCCGCCACTAACCATTGAGCCAAGCCGTCCCGAGATAGAATCACTCCCAGATAGGATCATGATAAACTTTGTGTCTAGTCTTCATAATGGTAAGTGTGATTCTGAAGGGAGGGTGGGAGAAATCCTGGTACGTAGTGAAATATCATGACACTGGCACGTCTCTGTCGCTTCAACGGACTAACTACGCTGCGGAACCTCTCATAGTCGGGAATATTTTCATGAGGTAAGCCTGCCCGGTATCCGGTGTATCTGTCGCAGACTGAGTAATGAACTAAACGGAGGCCGGCCACTAATGTCAGTACCACCCAGAGAGTGTCTTCCTTAAAGATTTGGGTTTGCTTTAGGCGAAAAATTTGAAAACAGGGGTGGAGGAACCAAAAGAGACAAAATATCAAGTAGATAGATAGATAGATATCACATGTGTCACAAAAAATTTTAAATTTTTTTGACAGTTTTTCATCAAAAAATCTGGCTACGTTTTCGGGGGGGTCGGCTTCTCTAGGGAATTTTTTAAAAAATAGTGCAATTTTTAAGCTTATGTGCATAAAAGATCCCCTAAAAGGGGTCCTTTTGGTTACAGAATTTAAGGATGGTCGGTACCTACTCCTTTTTGAAATAAACCAGGAAAAGTGGCTCTATATTTCGGGGCACTTATAGGTGAGTAAGGAGCTAGGGCTGAATATGAAAATGGGGGGTGTCCGACATGACCCACATGGCGAGGGGTGTCGTATAATATTTTTTCCCCGTGATATTTGTCCCCCCTATAGGGTATAATATTTTTCCCCCCGTGATATTTTTCCCCCCTTTCAGCTATAATATTTTTCCCCCCTCTAAATGAAACCCAGCCAAATGATGCAGCAAATTTAACAGGGTCAAAGCAGCAACTCTGTTGAAATGTTGGTAAGTTGCAAGTAAAATGCTGAAAACATTTTTACAAGTTAATTTTAGTTATTATTTAATTGTTTAATTAATGTTAATTTGCATGTTAAAAAGAAATTATTTTTGCACTTGTTTTTAACACTGTTTAAAAAGTGTAAAAACTGGTAATTTTTGATTAGTTTGTTAATAATTGTTTTGTTAATAAATTAATTTTGCCACTATTAATAACTGTAAAAATGGTTTTAAAATTTTGCTTTTCTTATTATTTGGAAATCTAATTTTTTACAGTTTTTACGAGTTGTAAAATTTTGGATCTTTAACAGGCTTTTTACCGTTTTTACAAAAGTTTTGTAAAATCAGCAACGCTTTTTTAATATTTTAATGCATTTTGCAGCACTGTTTCTTATTTTTCACACTTGTCACCGTTGAATATTCATTAAATTTCCCTCACCGCAAACTATAAACAACTGTTGTTTTTAGTAAGGCTGTATCCTTGAAACTTCTGATTTTTTGAAGATGGAATATTTTGATCCTTCCAGCCAAAAAGTCTTAAAATATATATAGCTTTCTATTTGTTCCGAACCAAAATGAAATTTTCTTTTAATGTATATTTTTTCTATTTGTTTTCAAACACTGTTAATCACATCACAGGATGATCCTTAAAAATTTAAATTTACTTGGAGAGAGTTTAACCATTGTAAATTACTATGTATTATAAGTTATGAACTGTATACTACAAAAATTACAATGTGAAGTTTAATTAAAGAAATAATAAAATTCTACTTCAGCGGCGATTAAATTTTTACTATCATTAATATTAGTAGAATTGCTTTAATTTCTAATTTGTATAAATTTGTACAGCTATCGTTAATAGTAAAAAATGTTCTACAAGTAAATTTAAATTTTTAAGGATCATCCTGTGATGTGATTAACAGTGTTTGAAAACAAATAGAAAAAATATACATTAAAAGAAAATTTCATTTTGGTTCGGAACAAATAGAAAGCTATATATATTTTAAGACTTTTTGGCTGGAAGGATCAAAATATTCCATCTTCAAAAAATCAGAAGTTTCAAGGATACAGCCTTACTAAAAACAACAGTTGTTTATAGTTTGCGGTGAGGGAAATTTAATGAATATTCAACGGTGACAAGTGTGAAAAATAAGAAACAGTGCTGCAAAATGCATTAAAATATTAAAAAAGCGTTGCTGATTTTACAAAACTTTTGTAAAAACGGTAAAAAGCCTGTTAAAGATCCAAAATTTTACAACTCGTAAAAACTGTAAAAAATTAGATTTCCAAATAATAAGAAAAGCAAAATTTTAAAACCATTTTTACAGTTATTAATAGTTGCAAAATTAATTCATTAACAAAACAATTATTAACAAACTAATCAAAATTACCAGTTTTTACACTTTTTAAACAGTGTTAAAAACAAGTGCAAAAATAATTTCTTTTTTTAATATGTAAATTAACCACAATTAAACAATTAAATAATAACTAAAATTAATTAAAAATGTTTTCAGCATTTTACTTGCACTTACCAACATTTCAACAGAGTTGCTGCTTTGACCTTGTTAAATTTGCTGCATCATTTGGCTGGGCATCATTTAGACAGGGGGGAAAATATTATAGCTGAAAGGGGAAAAATATCACGAGAGGGCGCCGGAAAAATATTATACCCCATAGGGGAAATATACCGGGAAACATATTATAACGACAGGGGCAGACCCTCCTCACTAAAGCAAACCCATAAATTTCGTGTACAATTATAAAAGACATCTCGGGTGTTGGTGTTTCGGTTCCTGTACTGTCATTTTGTGGTTTGTTCAGCTTTTCTACACGCAAAGGTGTCGGGAGTGACTCTCCGTGTTTTAAGCTTCCTGCATCTGATGTGGGCAGCTTTGCTACCACATTGCTGCCCCCCTCAGGTGTCCCTTTATGGGGCCTCGCGACAGCTCTCCAGCTAGCGGGCGGGAAGTGACTACATAAATAAATAAATAAATAAATGTACAACCTAACACTTTTATTATTAATGTTTTAGGACCACACAACGATTTTCTACTATCCCATTCTGCTACTGCTGCTGTTAATGTTGTCTGCTAAGCCATTGTACATAAATGCGCCTCCTTCACAACTGGGTTACTTATGCTTACGAAAACTCTTTTCAACACAACTGGCAACATATAGAATAGTTGAGTGCGTACATTATATGCTTAGTCCTGTATTAAAACTGAGCTTAAGTTGACACCGCTTTAATTGCATGAAATGAGCAGACTAAAGCTTACACCTTGAAGCATCAGTAGCCCAAACTCTAAAATGTCCAACTTAATTGTTCGTTAAACTGGAAAACCTTAATTTAACAATCTAATATACGCCGCAAATATTACTTTACTGAATATAAAAATAGACACAAGATTATGCACATATTGTATAAACGCGAACGTACTTAAGGTGCTGGTATCCATTTGTGCAGTGCTTTTGTGGTGATTTTTTGAAAAGCTATAACTTTCGCAATTTTGGGAGTTGGAAAAAGCTTTATACATCATTTTAAAGCTTATAATCTAAAGTACATTCACAAGAGCCTACAAAATTAGCAAAATTTTCAAAAAATAGTAAAAAATGTCTGACATGCTAACATCTGACTGGCTTGCATATAGACCAAAAATTTTTGAACATCGATTTCTCAAAACTGCAGAATCGGCCAAAATTTCTGCAAGTTCCATGATATGAAGGACATAAATGGGCCGAAAGGCATTTTTTGCGATTTGGCTCAACATGTCTCAATACTCCAGATAAACCGGCAATGACATAAAATTTCGCAACTTTGTATTCAGTTTTCTCGCGACTTGAGGGAGATGTTTTAGCTCAAACCGAGAAAAATGTCCCTCCGAAATAGTGCGAATTTTCATTCCACCAAAAATCACGCGAATCCATTGGTAGTTTTTGAGAAATCGATGTTCAAAGCGAAAATAATCGCAGTTTTGCGAATATGGTTTTTCGTCGAATTCTCTAGCCTAAAGCAACGAACTCCACCCAACAGGCATTGATACAATGCACAAGTGGATTATGTATCGATTCAGTGCAAATACGCCAAAATTGTCTGTGAAGATGTGGCAGTTATTTTGAAAAAAACTGATTTCTTCGAAAATGGCTATTTTTTTGACTCCAACAATCTGCTTTGGCTTATACTGCCTAACCACTAGAGATAGCTCAATTGTTGTAAAAGTAAAAATGTGCATTTTGGTGCCCTCTTTCCATCCATCACAACCAATCCGGTGTATCGACTACGTACTGAGAGAATAATGCCAAAAACCAAAACTTTCTTATCTTTACACTTAAAAATCCGAGACTGGTGCCAGAATGTTAAAGAGCACGAAAATAATATATTTGAAAAGTGTCATCCACTTTCATAAAGAATTGTGAACCTGTAGGGTTGAATTTACATAATGCGTTTATACACAGCACCTTAAATAGGCAAAGTCAGCATGGACTCAGTTAAGCCAGTTTTTGTACCTACCAGTGTCCACAGAATCCTCCGTGCTTTCTAGTGACGAGTTTCCCGCAGCAGGACCATTGTCGAGAGCTTGTCTCCTTAGTTGAATGGAGATTGTTCAAGGCACTGGTCTTCTCGATGACTTTCCGTTTTCGCATTACCATTAGCCGAGGAAGCATGGGGAACCAGCCTTTGATGTCCGGACACCGTTCTCTGTTGCAGACACAGGAATCTCAGTAGACTTTAGAAGCACAATGTTGCTGCTGCTGGACTTATCCCCCGCCGGGTTAGGCCATCATTTTCCACAAACTGGTCCGAATAGGGCTCTT